>JBDJHY010141236.1:0-13192 GCA_039654485.1 Withania somnifera | reverse complement strand
TGCCTATTATACCTTGGACAGAGAATTTATTACAACGCAATTCAAGTCCAACCAACTATAGAATTAGTCCAAGCCGTCAGAAAATGTCGTTTCTACTTCAGTTGAAAACCAAAAGAAAGCTTCTCAGGGACCTCAAGGAAATAGAAAAAGCCCACCAAGCACATACCAAAATGACTGAATGCAGGAGATGAATAATAATACAAAGTCACAGCACAAGCATGAGACCAGTTGAAAAGTCCCGTAAAAATCAAAAGTTATAGACTTCACCTTCAATTCACGAATTAGCTTCCCTTGCGTGGTTTCCCATACCTTGATTGTACAGTCCTGAGATCTGGAATATGAACTAATAAATGTTACTAACACCATATGGAAAATTTCATAAACTAATGCTCAGGTTCTCTCTCTCCATCTGTATACATACACGCGCACACCCCTCCCCTCACACACACGAAAATGAGAGAACTATTCACTAGATGGATACAGCACAAGTTCAAGAAATAGATATCACAAAGTGGGCCAATCACAGTAAGTTGATGCCCTCCACAGAGCTGAAAATAATACATAGATGACAATGATCTATAAAGTGAAACATTCTAAAGAAATATACCCGGTGTATATAACTCCATCTCCACCCCACTTTACGCATGTTATTGCAAGTGTATGGCCAGTAAGGCAAATGAGACACTTTCTTGTGGTAACATCCCATATCCGTGCATCGCCATCTTTACTTGCACTTACAAAGCGGCGACATGGAGCACTAAGGTGTACAGGTTCCCAAGAAATACCAGTTATCCATTTCTTGTGGCCCTGAAACGTGGTAAGCTCAGATTATAGACTCTTCAAAGACTTTCTTTCAACAGCACACAACGAAATATGACAAGTTAAGTGAGCCTGTTACTTCGGCCATCAAGGTCAATTTTTTCAACAATAGAGGACCCAGAAGTAGTTTCTTAATTTAATTACATTCAAGGCCTCGTTACTTGAATATCTTCAGATAGGGTATTTGTTGGTATTAAGAAACGAGGATAGAAGATAATATCAAAATTAAAAAGGAAGGGAAAATGAAAAGTTTGAACTCAGCCACTTAAGCAGCACTTAGCAACCCTCTGTTTTGATATTGCAGATACTCAAGTATTAAAAGACAGCTAAAGAAATCATTGATAAAACTTATACCTATACATCCTATGACATCTAGTTGGTATGGTTAAATCAAGAATCACCTAAACTACAATATCTAGATACCAACAAACATAAGCCTATTAGCCAATAATACCACCTTTAGTGGGCAACTACGCTCAATTCATGATAACTCAAGTTGGAACTATTGTCTCAAAAAAAAAAAAAACTGGCACTCATGAGCTTGGAGAATTTTGAACATCTTTCAAGAGTTTGAGGAAACTTCAGAGATCCATCCAAGAGGATTTGAATGCCCATGATATGCTTAATAATCATTTAAAGGAGCAAACCAATACTTAGGACATTTAGCTTAACCCATTTAACTATTTTTTCCAGACAAAGCTTAAACCCATTTAACCTTTTTTGAAATGGATAAGCTTAACCCATTTAACTTATTTTAATTATGTTGTAGCATAAGGGTAGTTTTGGTAATTAACTGTTTATTATGTAACCCCTTTAGGTTACAAATAGTTGTCACAGGGTTCTAGTTCATTATTTATATTTGAGTTTGGATGATGCATCTTGCAAGTGTAAATGGAAGGTCCCTTGTATCTTCCCATTGAACCTTCCATAGATTTTCCTAGCTAAGAATTTCCATGTATGAGTTCAACTCTCTTGTCTCTTCTCTAATGGATTAAATCTAGTAACAGAATGTTAGTTTAAATTATTCAATTTTCTCTTCTTTCTTCAATCCATCCCTATTTCTATCTTTTATCTTCCTAATTTTCTGTCCAATTCTTGTATGTTTATTTGAATACGTTGCTTCCTTGAATTTGGTTGTTATCACTTCATACAAGTTATACAACCTTCAGCCAGAGAACTAGGTGGGTTTCCTTCCTTGGCACCAAAAAAAAATGGAGAGCTCTTCACAGATACATTGTTTGTACAGACAAGGAACTAAATTTTAATAACAATGTGGAGCTCCCTGATAGTAGATTATCTGGATTCTATCTTCGTCCAAGAAAAAAAAAATCATCAGGAATTATCATACGGCACAATAGACAGCGCCACAGAGGTTAACAAAGAAAAAGCTGTTTTAGCTGGGATCTTGACCAATAAATGCCCAGCAGGCAAAAAAACACATCAAAATTCATGGTTCTACAATCTCAATAACAATACAAAAACACGCCTGAGATGACTTACAGTAAGCGGATTCCCTAAAGGCTTCCCAGTGTGAATATCCCAACAGATAAGTTCTCCAGCCTTACTTCCACTAACAAGATGCTTACCATCTGGTGACCATGCAACAGAAAGAACCCAATTTCTGTGCCCTGGAACAACGAGGATGTATAGAGTTATTATTTTTCGTTGACATTATTATACATATAAAATGTGAGACCATGATTCAGCAACTTTGGCAAGGGAACAAGCAACATTGACAGAATTATATGTGTTAGAACAGAATTCGGTTCACTTTTCATATGTGGGTAGCAAATGCAATAAATTTTGGTTATACAGGTAGCTTGCAGATTCATAACTAGTATTTGATGCTGAAATCTCAAATGAAGTAACGAACAGGCAATCCCTGCAGCATTTGCGGTATAAGAATATAATAAACAGAGCTTTGTAGAGAAATTAATGACCTTAGTCACAATACAATGTTCAAACCACTTCAAAGAGTTAATATATAATATCATCTAACCAGAAGAATGATAATGAGCAGTGCCTAAGATGCATTTGAAGTAACCAAACTGGGATATAATCCAGAAAGTATGAGAATGTGAGATGGGAATATCCAAGTATTAATCCCAGCATGTATATACTTTTTCTGAGAAGGAATTTTACTCCCAGCATATTACAAAGTTATCATTCTTACAAGTGATAATCAACTAAATAACCTCTTGTAAGAGGGTATACTTAAAGCCTTTATCATTCAGTTTCTATATTTTATATAAGATGACAAGTGAACAGCTAAGATTGCAGCAGATGCCGGTGAAACTAAGATTCAGACCTTGACATGTAAACAATGGCGTCTGGGTATTTAGATCCCACAAACGAACTGTAGTGTCGCCAGATCCACTTGCCAACTGTTGTCCATCAGGACTGAAGGAAACTGAAAGAACAGCTTCAGTGTGACCTGCAAGCACAAAGCCCACAATGAATAAAGCAAATGTGAAAGTCCCAGGTGAGATGAGCAGCTATCAAGTACAAAGCAAAAGAAATATAAAGTAGAACACCAGTCAAACATACACAAAACACAGATAAACAAGCCGAGATAGTTATTCAGTTAGTCCAAGAAACAGAAGTGCATATGCATTGGTTGTAGATCATCAACAAACAAGACTAAATAGCTTATTGCATGAAGCAATTGCCACTCAGGTGGAAAACAAAAGCCTGACTGAAGAACATATCAAGGATCAGAGTTCATGCAAGGGGGTTTCATCATCACTCAGAAACGTATTAAAACTCCATTGATTTTGCAACTACACCCCACCTACTTCTTTTTGAACCTTAAATACCTTTGCCAAAGTAATAGAAATGTGAAGGTGGAAGAGGAAGGGGGTAGGGAAAGAGGAGGATTTCTACTTGTGAAGATGAAGCAGATGTTTCTTCCCTTCTTTCTCCACCCTGTATTATCTCACTCTTTTGCTATTATCACCCATGCTCTGTTATCCCCTGAACATGCTTCGATCCTCACGAAATGATAGTAGCTGTTGAATTTCTGGTAAACTCTGTATGTGTAGGGTTGGATCTGCCTCTCCATCATCTACATAAATTTCCTGTTCCCAATGAAGCTTGTTGGAGCTTCTCACAGACCCATATGATATTCTCCTCATTGATATTTAGTTTGATCGTAAAGCATCAACTGCTTTCAACAAATAAGAACCATCTATTGATGCTCACACTAATGTCTATAAAGTCAAAGGATGGGTAGGAGCAAGAAAGGTAAAGAGGAGGATTTTTCTCTTTTTGATTATTGGGGTACAAGGAGGGGGATTATGGTATTTCCTATTGTTTGATAAGGAAATACATGATAATGTGAGGTAAAGTGGAGATCAAGGACCTCAACCATATCAACCTTTCCTAAGTACTGTTTTGTTTGCCTTCTGTCTATACCAACGCTAATAAATAAATCCTTATCACTCCACTCCATCCAGGGAGGTAAAGTTGAAGTTTGAAGTTTGTAACATTTTCTTGGGTGTGTCGAGTGACGAAAATAAAGAGAAGGCTACAACCCTAGCTGCGTTGTCAGCTGGAGCAGTTGATTCTGAGACCTTATTGGCTGATACTGGTACTGGTCCTGATAGGTGCGTTGGGTTCTCAAGATGACCAACAAATGGGTGTTAACGGAAATGTGGATAATGGTGATACGACTAGCAGGCCAGTTGTTACAGGGGAGGCCCCGAAAGTGGGGGATGGTACGGATGGCGATGAAATTTCTCTTTTGGTGCAAGTTCATGGTTCACTGGAAAATGTTGGTGATAGTGAGAGGGAGGGTGCTAGTCAAGGGGATGAAGCAGAGAAAGAACCTGGACATTTAATTGAGGGAATGAACGGAGAGGATGGTGTAACTGCTGATAATAAGGACAATGAGATAGTTGATGCTGTTCCTGATAATACGGATGATGAGATGGCTGACGCTGTTGATGTGGAAATTACAGAGGATAACTCTAGGGATACAAGGAATGCTAAACATACTTATAATGGTGACTTTGTGTGGGGCAAGATAAAGAGTCATCCGCGGTGGCCAGGGCGAGTTTATGATGCTTCCAGTGCCTCAGAATTTTCTATGAAGTATAATCAAACAGGTCGATTGCTGGTGGCATACTTTGGAAATGGCTCGTTTTCTTGGTGTCCTCCTTTGCAGTTGGTACCTTTTGTGGACAACTTTGAAAAAATGTCGAAGCAAAGCACTTCAAAGAGCTTCTTATATGCTGTTGAAAAGGCCTTGGATGAATTTCGTGTACTTTGGAGTTCAATATGACTTGCCAATGCATTTCCAAAGAGAGACTTGCTGGACTTAGTTATCCATCGGCAGTGATGCCGGAATTAAAAATGGTGTTCCAGTGCCTGAAGCGGAAACTGTTAAGACTTTTACTTTCTCAGTATGAACCTGCTGAGATACTTAAAGGTCTTAGACGTCATGCATTAACCATTTCTAATTCCATTAAACTTGAGTTTGCTGTGATGCCAGAATTAAAAAGGGTGTTCCAGTGCCTGAAGCAGAAACTGTTAAGACTTTTACTTTCTCAGTATGAACCTACTGAAATACTTAAAGGTCTTAGACGTCATGCATTAACCATTTCTAATTCCATTATATTTGAGTTTGCTGTCTTGAAATGTTGGCTATCTGCTTTTTGTCTTGATAAATGTGGACACCCTTTGGCTTCATATTATGAACCCCCAAGTTGAAGGACTTGAGGACAAGAAGGAGGATCAAGGTAATGATGCAAATGACTTCAGCATACCTATTGAGGTTCCTATTCAGGGTCCATCAGACGAAGAAACTCCAAATGCTGGCTCTGCAAAATCTCCTATGACTGCTTGTGACAAGATTTATCAAAAAAGGAAGCAGAAAGTATGGATGAGCTTATGGGAGAGAATGCCAAGCCCAAAGGTAAGAAACTGTAGAAGATTCTACACCTTCATCTGTAGAATCATCTGAGAAGAAAAGGAAGATGTCTGATGAGAAAGCTAAAGCTCCCACTGGCAGCTCTAAGTGTGCTGATTAAAAAATTGGTAAGAGGGCATGCAAGAAGTCTGGCAGCATTGAGTTGGCGAAAACAAAGAAAGTACAAGTGTTTCAATTCCTGAGTGACATGAACTTGGCAACCAGCTGAACATGAATGTGAGCCCTTTATCACGCGAAAGAAAGAAGAGCAAGTATTTATCACCTCCTTATACTACGGACCCCAAGTGGAATGCAGGAAAATCAAGCTTTAAGAGAGAACTGGAAATAGAATCTCAGAAAATTTCTGCTATTACCAGGACGGGCGAGCGGATGACAAAGGCTGCTCGGCTTCTTTTGTCTTCTCCTGATGCAGACCATGGTGATGAGGCAGTCAAGGAGAAAAAGACTGAAAGGTTTGATGATGCTGACAAGAGTTCTCGGATTGGAAAGCGAAGCTCTACGACTTTTGATACCATGGATATAAATTCATCGGTGAATGAGGTGCGGTCTCAGTTCAGTCTACTGCTCTCGACACTCTTTTATTGACAATTGATCTCTTGAGAAGGCCAGAGGTTTCTTTTACTCCTTCAGAACTCAGTATATTTGGATGGATTGAACTATAAGCAATATCACAAGGTGAAAACTGGAAAGAAGAGAGTCTTTGGAATCAGAAAATGCAATATCCAACAGTGATGCTAAATCACCACAGTCAGTTCCTTTGCATGCAAAGAAGAGGAAGACCAAGCTCAATAAAGCATCTGGTCCTTCTAGTAAGGGAACTGAAGAAGATGTTAGAGGAACTTCATCTGTGATTCTGATGGTGACATTTTCAGCAGATTTTTTTTTCCAACAGAGGATGAAATTATCTGAATATATAACAAATTTGGGGATTTGAATGAAAACGAAATGAAAGTGCTATGTGATTCGAACTCTGTTCAATTTGTCTACAGGCGTGGTTCAGATGCTGCACAGGCCTTCAAAGAATCAGTAAGGCAAAGTCCTTTGGGGGCTGCTAATGTGAAATTTACGCTCAGTTATTCCTCCTCGAACTCTGAGATTCCACTTTCCTCACTGATAGCACGTAAGGGCAAGCCACAGGTGTAAATAATCAAGCAGAAGCATGAAGGGGATGGCATCAATGTTTGAAAAATGAAATGGGAAGATTACCATGGAGGAGAAATCAGAGTAGGAGAGTGCAATAAAAGGCTTGCTGGAGAAGGTAAGTACTGTGAAATCAACAAACCCATAGGGACCCTGCATACTTGGATGCGAAGCTGGTTTGCTTCAACTTGATGGGTTCCCCTTTTGTTGATAAGTATTAGTATATTGTCCAGCTTATGTTGATTAGGTAATTGAATGCAGTACTACAAGGTTCATGTATGAAGTAGGAGCATTGGATGCTAGCGCTGTACAATTGATTTGCTCAAGTTACCTGTACAGTTGCATTTACTTTGATCAAAAAAAGTTTGGATCTTCTCTCTCAGACTCTCACTTTATTCTTTTCCTTCCCTCCGTGGAATCAAACTCAATGTTAATTCTTAAATTAGTAACTGCTCAAGGTAATCAACCCACACCGCAGTTCCACCTAAACTAAGCCACAGCATAAATTATCTTAGCTGAAGTATGAAGAACCAAAGTAAAAAGACCAAAAGATGAAGATGCTCAGTAGCATTATGGAAAGAGAAGTGAATGATCTTGTACCAGCAATTGTGGCTGAACAACGAGTGACAGGGCGGATTCGAAACACTGCTTGTGGTTGATAAACTATTGTCAAGACTTTCTCCACGGACACTGCAATGAATCACCAAAGTATCTCCATAAATAATTAGCAAAATAAACATTTCGATGATCACTTATAAGCTCCACAACATTACAACTCTCCTACACAAGTTACCTTTGTTCTTCTCTAAGTATGATCCAAGCTGCACCAGGAGCTCTTCGTCTGAGATATAAAATGCATAAGGCAGCCTTTCCTCCTGACAAACTCCAAAGATCCCATAATTATAAGGCAGCTTGAAAATTAACACTTATGAAATGGTCACTAATACCATAATTCCTTGTAATTAGCACCAGGTGTTTCGCTAACATTAACTCTTGCATATAGTCCATCATGACCACTTTAGTAGTCACATTTTTGTATACAATCTCCTTAAGAAACTATATGTTTTGAGTATCTTACCCTTATTTATTATCTTTAAATATTTAAAATCTTAATCTATCTTCAACAAATACTCTCTGTAATCTCTCTTCGATAAATAAAAAGAGAGGTAATTTAAGTAATTATAATATTGGGTTATGTGTATGTGCTCTTCACTTATCTAATTAGTAATAATCATCACATAGGGCAAAACGGAAAGAATGCACTCAATTATATCTCCATTTTCTAAAAAAGACAACAATTTGGACCATCTATCTTTAGTAAAGCCGAAAAATTAAAATGGTTCATTGGGAGTAGTACAAACTTTAGAACATCCTTGTTTATTAATCACTTCGATTCAAACTATGAAAGAAGTCTTGATACAAGAAACTCCTGTGCCTTACATTTCAGAAATCATGTGCAAGAGCCAAGAAGAAAACTTGGATGTACATAACTGAAACTACAAGTTCTCTTTCCTAATTATAAAATGCTGAAACAGAGTTATCACAATAAGATTAAACATGTTTTTGGTAATTTCAATTCAAATAGCTTGAAAAACGAATAGAAAAAGAAGAAAGGTTTAGGTCTTACATTGTTAAGAAGTTTATTGACGACTTGATTAAGCTCTTTAGGACCAGCGTTTTCAGGTAGGTATAAGGCGGCACCTAACGGATTGCCTTCTGGGTCTGCCAATTGACATATCACACTATTTGTTGCTTCTCTCTCTACAGCCGCCGCTTCCACTTCTACTTCCATCGTTTCTGCCGTTGATTAACCTTTGCTTTGCAAATTTCTGCCTTTGACACACACACCAAATAGAGATTTTAGTAGGGTTTTGAATTTTATCAGCTTGGCAATAATTAGCTGACTGACGAAAACTGAAAACAATAAAAAAACACCTTAAGGTTTGTGAGAATTGCCCTTAAACCCTTGAGATTCCTTCGAGCAACAAAAAATGCATACTACTCATGTTTAAATATTTGAAATAGGGGTAGAGTTCGAGTTTGATTTTATCAAATTTTAATTTGATTTTTTATTTTTTATTTTTAAAAATTGAGCATCAAACACCGAATCAAATTAGTTCAAATCGGTTTTTTTTTTTTTTGATTCAATATTTTTTAAATATTTTTTCTATGCAATTGAGAAATAAAATAAAAATTCTAATAACAAACTAAATTAGGTTATATCACAACAAAAACGATAAGAAGAAGCTTGTTTCAATTTGTATATATGAAGAAGGTGTTGTATGGGACACCATAATTGTACTATAAGTATTTAATAAACATTCAGCTATGAAAATCAGAACTAAATACAAACTCTGATATCTTATATAAAATATAAGTGCAAGTGTGGAATATACCGCTCAATTAGAAGTCATATGACGTAGGGAATACGATTGGACATGCTCTAGGAGGTACAGCACAAGTGGTGCTCCCTGAAATTGGAAATAAGGGCGACATATATGACTAATAGTGCTAATGAATATTAACAAGCTGCTACCGCGAGGAAAACTAATTAAAATGGGAACCGAAGGAAAATGTGTAGAATTACACTACGAAAAACTGTCATACCTATGATATTACTGCGAAAAAGGCCATACAGAAAGAACATGTATGCAACGTGAAGATGATGTGCAACAAGGTGCTTTGAAAAAAGACCAATTTGGCGTGTGGATTAGGGCGGAGAACCATGGTTTTGCTAGATATAGCTCTTGACGACAAGGAATACAACGTAAAAGATATCTTATAACCACAAAAAACAATGAAAAGCAAATGGTGGAATGCGCGGAAGGTACGAGATCTAACGGGTTGCTCAATAAATATAACGAGATAGATGAGCGTAGAGAAAAAAAGCGCAATGAAAACTAAACGCTTTCATGCCACATGAGATACTGGAAAAAATAAAGGAGTAATATGATTGAGGACCAAAAAGTAGACGAACAAAATGCTAATGCTACAATCCAAGAAAAGTGGTGCACAAGTGACAAAGAACAAAATTACGACAATGAAAAAGAAATGCAACTGGATACCAGGAACTTACCAAATATTGAGGGAGTAGCACGAGACACCAATGCAATGGAATACTACATATTATTGCGACTACCTGATACATTTGATCACAACAATATCGAGCGCCTATGCTACAAATAACTGAAAACTAAAAAATGCTGATGGAAGGAGCCGAACTCGACACCAAATAAAAATAAATATCTTACTATAGATACACATAAAGAGAAGCTATGTCCAGGTATAAATGGAGACGATAATATACAGGTAATTGGGGGTATTTGGGGAGAGGACTCAAAATAGTTTACCTCTAATTCCTAGTGAAAACATAGAAGGCGATAATATGATGGTAGGGAAAAGTGACGCTAGGCTGAGCAGTCCGACGGGAAAAGATAATAAAAAAAATAAGAGGTTGTAAAAGAATAGGTAGAAAGAATAAAAAGAAAGACGTGGAAATCATGGAATGTGATGGAATAGACGCTAATTTAATTGATGTTCATTTGATTGAGATGGACATAAAGAATTTGGGTAAAAAAAAAAGAGATAACGATATGTGCACAATTAATTCAAATAATAAAAAAAACAAATGGTGGACCTGAAGGTCAACATTAAAGGGCCCCCCTCGCCAAAATGAGTGCCTTAGCGTGGAATTGTCGAGGTTTGGGTGGTCCTTGGCATTTTCCTTCTTGAAGGAGACAATGCGTCGCCACTCTTGGAGTATAGTTTTTTCTGAGTGAAACAAAAAATCAAGAAAGAATGGTACTAAGAGTCTAGAAACAATTAAATATGGCTAACAAAATCAGAAGTGGACCTAGTTGGACTAGCAGGAGGAATATGCTTATTTGGAACAATGAAATTCATATATATCAATATCACTCAAATTCCTATTGTATTGAAACTTATGCTAATGCGGATCGATACATGAGGACCGCGAAAAACGGGAGAGAATAGATATGCGGAAACTTACAATAAACTCACTGGTTTATGAACAACAAGGGACTAGCTACCCTCACCTTTCAATTGAACCTGTGAATTATTATAAATCCCAACAAACAATCAAGGGGAAACCGAATTGAATCCACAAACGCAAAACCTTCGATTAAATGCAATAAAAAAAGTTATACCAGTAACTAAGAGAATCCACCCCCAATCAGATTTCGCTAAAATATGACTAAACTAAGCTAGACTAAGAACTAAGAACTAAGCTCTCAAAAGAGTGTAACTATTTAATCATCAAAAGTGTCCTGAAAATAATGCAAGACTACCTATTTATAGTAGTCTAATTATTTAATAAATATAATTAAGCCTAAAAGTGACTCAATATAACAAAACAAGCCTTCACGTCTTGAAGTTGTCACATTGACCCCCCAAGTTTGGGTCTCATCAACTCATGCCCTTGAAGTCTTCCATCATACCCAAACTATCTTCCAAACTTGAGACTGTCTTCCTTTGCACCTGAATATGCATATTTAATTCCTATTTGGCTCCTTCATGTCTTCCATAGCTTGGATCCCCTCGTTAGCATGATGGTGCTTTCCGTGCTCGTATCATATGTGCATGACATAGATGTAGATTGTAAATATTGGACTGTATTTGTCTACTTAAACGCCGATAAAGCTACACGTAGAACTCAGTTACAAGAAATGGACAGTAAATCTAATGGTTGGGGCTTTATATGAGTAATGGCGGGTGACTTCAGCGACCTTAGGGATAACTTAAAAAAAATTAGGGGTAGAGTTAGAGAAAATTATTCATTTAGAGGTTTTAAAATTTCTTATGGGAGGTAGGAGCGGTAGAATTAGGTTTTAATGGAAAACCATAAACTTGGTGGTGACTTTAGAGAAAACGATGGTATAAATCAAGAAGGATTAGATAGAGTCATTAGCTCTCCAAATTAGGGACTAGAATTTAGTGAAGCAAATGTCTTTCACATAGAAACGGAAGCTTCAGACCATATTTTCTTGCTAATAAATACGGAGCCTAATCCTATAAAAAAAACAGAAAAAGCTTATTTTAATAAGAGATAGAGTGAGAAGATATAAGTGATTGCAACAATTGTACATACTTGGAATAGGAACATGTGAGGGTGCAATCAGGCAAAAGTAAACTTTAAGTTCAAAAAAACGTAAGTTGACACTTCTTGGTTGGCTTAGGGGGTAAGGAGAACTCGAGAAAAAAAATTCAAGGAATAAAAGACAGAATTTCTGAGCTTAAGAGCGACCCTAGGAATTTTGACATAAATAAATTTAGGATTCTCCGAAAAGAATTAAGACAAACTCATAAGGAAGAAAAAACTTATTGGAAATAAAAATCTAGAGTATTATGACTGCAGGAAGGTGATAAAAATACTTTTTTTTCCACATGAAGACAATACGAATGTGTAGGAGTAATAGAATAAAAGAGTTTCAATTAGAAAATGGCCAATGAATCTCCGAGCATAAGCATATTGTTAATAAAATAGACAGATTCTAAATAACTTCTTCATTACTTCTCAACCTTTCAATTTTAATCATATATTGAATTTAATTCCTCCTTGGTTAATAATCAGGTAACTGAAAGAATAATTAGTGATGTCACAAATGAGGAAATTAAAAAAGTTGTCTTTGATATGCATCCTCTAAAAGTTCCAGGGTTAGAAGGTATGACTTTTTAATTTTTTTGAAAATATTGAAATAGTTAGTAATATCTGTGAAGTGGTTAAAAGCTTATTTCACTCGGGATATTTGCTACCCTCTTGAAATCAAACTTTGATTACCTTGATGCCAATACAGACCTATTAGCCAATCAAGACTCTCCTTCCTAACATCCTATCTCCCAATCAAGCTGCATTTATAGGTAAAAGACAAATAGTTAATAATGTTGTCCTCACTCACGAATTTGTTCACTTGTTGAAGATCTAGAAGATTTATGAATCGGGTGATATTGTTAATAAGGCTAGAAACGCGATGATCTTTAATGAAGATATTTATGAACCGGATTGTATTGTTAATAAAGCTTTCTTTGACTTCCAAGAATACGAAAGTAATTTGGCTAATATTATCTCCTATATACCTGCACCCAAGTATATTATTGACAGAATAATTGTTTTGGCGCAAGATGGTGTTATTATGTTTGCAAATGCTAGCTTACAAAAGGAGCAAAACAAGGCAAGCATTGGAGTTATTGTTAGATTATAGATTCTACGCAGCGAAAGCATCGCCCTAATATTTTTCTTACATGAATAATAAATATCATAACCAACACGTATGATATACAAAGTGT
>JBDJHY010141225.1:0-23087 GCA_039654485.1 Withania somnifera | reverse complement strand
TCTTTAGTAGTGGAGCAGGTCATCAGATTACGTTTGGTTTCTGTGGGGGGAACGAATACTTGGGCTGACCTATTGTTGCTGAATATGGTTGATTTTAATGTCATACTAGGCAGTGACTAGTTATCCCCTTATCATGCAGTTTTGGATTATTGTACAAAGACCGTTACCTTAGTTGTGCATGGTGCATCTCTGGTTGTGTGGCAGGGTTTTAGTAGCCGCACACCGACAATGATCATCTCTTGCCTTCAGGTTAGGAGGTCAGTAGAAAAAGGGTATTTGGATTAGTTAGCTTACGTTTGTGATGTTCGATTCAAAACTCCTACTCCCGAGTCTATTCCAGTGGTTTATGAATTCTTAGATGTCTTTTCAATCGAACTACCAAGCCTTCCACCTGAGTGGGATATTGATTTTCTTATTGACTTATAGCTTGGCACAGGCCCATTTCGATTGCTCTTTACCATATGTCTCCTGCAGAGTTGAGAGAGTTGAAGGTTTAACTCTAATATTTGTTAGATAAGGGGTTTTTTCATTCAAAGGTTTCTTTATGGGGTGCGCTAGTTTTTTTTGTTAAGAAGAAGGACGATCTGCTGTAGATGTGTATTTACTACTAGAAGTTGAATAAGGTTACAGTTAAGAATAGATATTTGATATCGAGGATTGATGATCTGTTCGACCAACTTCAGGGAGCGACAGTGTTTTCTAAGATAGACTTAAGGTCAGGATACTATTAGTTGAGGATTCGGGCGGAGGACATCACGAGGATAGCGTTCAGGACATGTTACAACCACTATGAGTTTTATGCTATGTCTTTCGAGTTGACCAATGCCCTATCCGCGTTTATCAACTTGATGCATAGGGTACTTAAGCCCTACTTTTATTTGTTTGTGATTGTGTTCATCGATAACATTTTGGTGTATTTTCATAGTTGATCTGAGCATGAGAAACACTTGAGAATGATACTTCAGAGACAGACAAGACACCATCTTTGTACCAAGTTCTCGAAGTGTGAGTTTTGGTTGAAGTTTATAGCATTCTTAGGATACGTAGCTTCCAAGGACAAAATTATGGTCGACCCAAAGAAAATTTAGGTTGTGCGTGATTTATCGAGACTGACATCTCCTACTAAGGTTTGGAGCTTTATTGGGTTAGTAGGTTACTACAAACAATTTGTCTAGGGGTTCTCATCAATTGTGGCTCCTTTGAGTAGGTTGACTAAGAAGCGTGTGTCCTTCTAGTGGTCTAAGGATTGTGAGTTGAACTTTTAGTGACTCAAGGAGTGACTTCAATGTAGTTATAATATTGCCAGTTGAGGGACAGGGTTTATCTGTGTATTGTGATGCTTCTGCGGTTGGTTTGGGTTGTATTTTGATACAACAGGGCCGATTTATTGCTAATGTGTTGAGGAAGCTGAAGGTTCACAAGTGTAACTACCCCACTCACGACTTAGAGTTGACAGCGGTAGTATTTACACCCAAGATTTGGAGGCATTACCTATATGAAGTACAATGTGAGATCTATATTGACCATTATAGCCTTCAGTACATTATGAGCCAGCGGGAGCTCATGTCAAGGAAGCAGAGGTGGATTGAGCTACTGAAGGACTATGATATTACCATTCTCTACCATCCAGGAAAGTCTAACATTGTGACGGATGCCATAAGACGGAAGGAGGTCAATATGGGCAGCTTAAGATTTTCGAAAAGGCTGTTTGCATTATATGTTCAGTCATTTGACAGTCGGTTGGTTAGATTAGATTTGACAAACCCCAGGAGGGTTTTGGCTTGTGTTTCAGCATCGATAGTTTGAGGATCAGCACTAGGCTTCTCTCTATGAACAGGTTTTAGCTGGAGAGCCTGACAGGGCTTCTATCGATTTCGATGGAGTTTTTTGATATGATGCTCGCACTTGAGTACCACTGGTTCATATGATCTTACATGAGGCTTATGGATCCAGATATTCGATTTATCCAGTCTAGCAAAGATGTATCACGATTGCTCAATTGTATTAGTGAATTGCAGTGAAGAGAGATACTGTAGATTATGTGTCCCAGTGTTTGAACTGTCAGCATGTTAAGTTAAAGTACCAATGGCTAGGTGGTTTGATGAAGAGATTCCCCATTCCAACCTGGAAGTGGCAGCGTGTGACTATGGAATTCATTTCAGGGTTTTCACATGACTAAAAAAGGTCATGACACTATTTGGGTTATTGTTCATAGGCTGACTTAGTTAATGCACTTTATCTCCACTCATTCTTCGTACAATGCTGAGCGTCTAGCTCATATGAAAATTCGTGAGGGGGTTCATTTGTACGGGTTCCTGTGTCTATCATTTATGATTGAGGCACATAGTTCACCTCAAACTTTTGGAGGTCTATTCAGCAGACTTGGGAGGTTCAGTTGAGCAAAAACTTTCACCCTCAAATCGACAGTCAGTTCGACTTGACTATTTAGGTTTTAGAGGATATGTTGAGAGTGAAACATATCAACTCAAATGCTCTATTTATGTGGGCAGAATAGAGCAAGCAGAAGATCTACTGAATTGTAGAATTTATTCCTTAGAGTTTTGAGTTGGTGATAAAGTTTTTATGGGGGTGTCTCCTATGTGTAGTGTGATGAGGTTCGATAGGTCGGTCAAGCTTAGCCCCTGATATAATGGGACATTTGAGGTTTTGGAGAGATTTAGTGATATGGCCTACCGTTTAGCCTTGCCTCCTATGTACTCAACTATTCATCTAATCTTCGATGTTTTGATGTTGTAGTGTTATATCCCGGATGAGTCTCATATTCTCCGTAAGGATTCAGTTAAGTTGGATGATAGTCTTCCTTTCTTTGAGGAGCCAGTTGCAGTTCTAGCTAGGGATGTCATAAGATTGAAGTCAAGGGAGATTCCAGTAGCTAGGGTGCAGTAAAGGCACCATCTGGTTGAGAAGGTTACTTGGGAGATCGAAAGTAAGATGCAGGAGCAGTACTCATAACTATTTGAGTCCTCGGGTACATTGTCTCTCCTTTCCCTGCTTATTTTTAACTTTCGAGGATGAAAGTCCTTTTTAGTAGTGGATGTTTTAATGACCCTTACGGTCATTTAGGTGATTTATACATTTTTTTGTAATCTAGAGCCAGGTTGAGACTTATCTCACTTTGCCTGTTTTAGAGTCTAATACTAGGTACTCATGGACTTTAGTCAACTTTCATTCAAGACGTACTCAAAATTAAATTTTGATAGTTCCTTTAGCTCAAGAATGCCAATTAGGTCTAGTTGGACCTTTGGTTTGTATTATGGGGTCTTCATTTTTAGTTTGAACTATTTTATGGAATTTCAGTTGAGCCATGGCTCATTGAGGAGCTTGGGTGGTATTTTGATGATCGGAGAATCAAAATTCTAACGCTTCCATCAACTTTGGAATGGTGATTTTGGGCTATTGGGGTTGTCAGTTTGCTTTCTGTGGTGTCTGGGCTCATTTTTGGATCATTTGTGGAAGATAAAAAAATCTCCTACTTTGGTTTGTTTGGGTTCGAGGGTTATTTTTTCTCTAATGACCTCGATTAGTCATTTAGTCAATTTTGTTGAGTCCAGAATATGTTTTACATGCAAGTTACATATTTGGTTTGTTACTGGTTGGCTCTCTTTCAGTCTCGTACCTTAGTTTGAGAATACAGTAGTTACGGATTTCTCTGCAGTATCTGGTGTTTAGTGCTATCGTGGTAAATCTAATTTTTCTTCAATTAGCACAATCGTGCCCCCGAAGCACAATTGCGGTATTCTGCCCTTTTTTGTCTTTAACACAATCATGCTACTTTGGTGCGATCGCGCCATTTCTAGTTCTCTTTAATTTAGCGTGATCACATTTGGTTTGCGCGACTGCTCCCTATTGTGGTAAGCTATATAATGCAGAACCTCAAAATTTTAGTTCATTCACACAACATACCATCATTTCTCCTCTCCTTTCTTGGGCGATTTGTGCTTGGAGTTCCATCAAGCTTTGTGGAAAAGTTGATTGAAGGTTCTTCCTCGTTTCCCCATGCTAGGTAGGTAGTTCTTTCCCTCAAAGTTCCATGAAAATGGAGGTTTGCTCCATTAAAGCCCTAAATGAGAAATTGTTGTTTCCTTGGTTATTTCAGTATTTAGTGGGTTAACTCTTGTGTTTGAGCTATTTCACTCCCTAGTCAAGTTTGCATTTCCAATTCTTGTACGATTTCCTTCATTTTAGCTTCTTGGAACTATACAGTATTTTTTACTTGTGATCAAATATGTCTGAGGCCATTTGAGTCCCTTTCCTTGCTCCTTTTGTGCTCAATTTTGGGGCATGGATTCCTGGTGATTCCGTGGAGCGCATGGAGAATTTTCTTTTTAGTTCCGGTTAGCGGCGCCTCGGGTCCTTTTTAGGTCTAGTTTTTAGCCCAGTCTGAGATTTAGTGTAATCAGTACCGTTAGACTCATATTGATCCTTGGATTCTTGTTTCACTAGTTTCGGAGTTGTTGGAGACTAGCTTCTATTAGTCGGACTAATTTCGTAGGTTGTAGCGCACTAATCATCGATGACAAGTAGGCTCCGTAGGGCTTTCTCGGGCATATAGTTTACATAATTATTACTAATAGCATCCATGGGTTGGTTTTTCCAAGTTGTTATCGTGTACTTGGACCGCTTTTTCATCTCGTTCCCGTTCTTTCCCCTGATTGGCACTCGATTTAATACGACACGCGTGACTTAATAGCCTCGCGATGGCTTTAGGGTGACTCTAGAAATAGTAGATCGTTGATGTATTGGTTGATTTTGGGTTTTTCCCTCGGTATGGGCTGGTGTATTGTGCTGCTAGCTATAGCGTAGTTGCGCCTGTACAAGGCATAGGCTAGCTATAGATATTGTTGTGCTGTTGCATTCATTCCACGAGAGAGTGAGCCACATGCCCCATTATGAGAGTGCATATTAGGATGGGCCAGTTTCATCCATTGACTATCGAGCCGTGAAGGCTGGTTACTTGATTTAATAATAATAATAATGAATAATGGCATAAAATTTAATAACATAGAACTTTTTGATAACAATATATATTGATGGATCTTTTTGCCATTTTAGACTCGGTGGAATGATGAGAATCCGGTACTACCCTTTTACTTGTTTTAGCCCAAGTTTCATACCCTAGCACCGGGTACTATCATTTGACTACTTATGCTGGGACTTGAGTTCGACTTCATTCGACAGTGAGTACAGTTGTTGGCACTTGAGTCCGTCATAGTATGATAGTGAGCAAAACGTTCCTATTCTTATCACGCTATTAATTTGGAGACTGAGGACCTCGGTGATACTACTATATTTAGGCGTAGGATGCCCAGAGTAGTCAGGACTACGACACAATGAGACTATTACTTCGAGGCATTATTTTCCCGATTATGAGACTCTCTGATGCTCCATGGTTTTGGGATGTGATATTGTGGTGATGTCATTATGTACATGGTGTGTACCTCTATGGACCTTGCCTCTGGGCTACTGTGACCGGAGGAGGGTATAGGTCGGAGTAGAGATATATGAGGCTTAGCCCTTCCACGGGTCCTACCTGTTGCGCCTACGGATACCGGAGGAAGAATATACACATGAACTGTGACATTGTGTGGTTGCTTTTTTTATGCACTTATTTGATTTAGTGTGCCCCAGGTTGTATGAGAGGCCTACAGGTAAGCATGTTTTCTATGTACGCTGCCATTCTTAAGGGGGATTTGGCAGTGTTAATTTACTTATTGTATTTCTGACTTTACTGCTTAGCAAGTTTTAGACTTTACAATTAGATCTTCCTTGCTATGTGGGATGCTTATGTGTGGTGCTATTTATTTATTATTCCTCTTATTACATATTGAGGTTACTGATATACCGTCCATGTTTTTTTATCTCTTGTGCTACCTGTTTTTTTTCTAGTTATTATTTCTTTATTACTGGAAGGACCCCACTTATATTCTTTCCTTCTAACCTGAGATCCTATTGTGTGCCTTAGTTAGCTATGCCATGCTTTATCTTTATTCCTTGCTTCTTATCTGAGTAGCTAGCTTCTGTGAAGCCTTATTTGCTTTTGTGACCTTAATTTATTGTATTCTTGGTATTTTCTGCATTTGTTTTTGTTATGCGCCTAGTGGGCCTTCAATGCCTACTGGGTACTGGTTGCTTGGCGACTTGTACTCATACTGTACTTGTGTTCCCCTAATGCAGATTCGAGTGCTAGTGCCCAGGGTTGATTCATAGATCGCCATTTGTGCCTTCTTGTTGTTGATTTTTAAGATACATGGTAAGCTTGACGTCTAGTTGTTCTTGCTCTCTTTAGCTTGTCTTTTGTCTCTTTAGTATATTCATAGGAAGGCTTGTACTATTAACTTTTACTTATATTATGTTCTTAATGGCTTTGTATATATTTAAAATGATACCGAGTCTTGGAATTTCTATTGATTCTGGTGTATATTCCACTACTTTGATTGTATCTCCTTTTTTTATACTTTGCTTATTGATACTTGTGCATTCTGTTGTTGGTCTTGTAGCCCTAAGCTTCGGCTTTAGGCTATATGGTTTGTTATCCTACTGGTGGGTTAGTAGGTGCCATTATGATTTGAGAAATTGGATTGTGATAGATAAATTCTAGTATCGTGGTCCTTTCATCTTTAGCAGTGGCTTTTAACCTTATAAAGAAAAGATCCATCGGTTTGTCTCATGCCACGATTAATGTAACTCTAGATCCTCTACTTGAAGAATTCTTATCTTCCATCAGAGGAGCATAGAGGGGCCAAGGCTCTCATTCTCCTGCAAAAAAAGGTGAATAAGGATGCCCTAGAGGCCACTGTCTCCACCGAGATTCTTGAGGGATCAGAAGTTAAACCATCATACTAGTGAGAAAAAGCATCTATCTTATCTTACTCTGACTCTGCGAAGCTATTTTATAAATAAATTAGAAAGCTTAGCAGGATACACTCGAGTCCACAATCTTCCTATTACTTCTTCTAGGCCCGACTCTCTATCTAGGCCCGACTCTCTAGCTATCCAGAGGAAAAAATAAGTAACTCATCCTGAGACTTATATGGAGGCTCCCTACTAGCTTTATGCTCAGAAGGTCCATGACTTCCTATTCTATGAAGTCCTAAACTCTTGACTTTGATAACTCAACCTCACTTTGTTGAATATTCCCGACGCTCATCAAATGTTTTCCCTATCTTGGACTAAGGTCGTGTGTGATATCCTAGAAATTTTCCATGTTTTAAAATAGACTTATTCAGAGAGCCATTCCAAATTTTTAATTCCATAAGACCAAATTTCAGTCCGTGACTCATAGTATCACTAACGATTTGTATGATGACTCATGGCTTAAGGTTTTCGAGTCTAGTAAACCTTCAAGTTCCCACTAGTCATATTATAACTCGTGATATGGACCATGAGTCATATTATGACTTGTGATGAATCGGGGTACCTCATTTGAAGATTGAAAATCCTTTTCCAGGAATTACGGGTTAATGTATGAGTCATATATCAAGTGTAGGAGTTGTACTACTTACCAGTACAAAGCCATCTGCAAGTGTTCAAAATTCCTCATAAACCATAACTTATACAATGAGTCATAGGACCATTGTATAACTTATTAAGTGAGTCGTAGGAGATAGTTTTCTAGATATTTTATTTTTTTTTCAAGGGCAATTTGGTCTTTTTTAGGTCTTTTAAATACCTAAACTATGCTATTTCATCTATGGTAAAAGGTACTTAAATGAGTTAGTATATTATTTTCTCCTCACTCACGCGTTTAAACTCAAACTCAGTCGAAAATCCTCTTAACCCAAAGCTTAGGGTTTTGTTCCCATGTTATAGAAATTCAAGTATCCATTTATGTTCTTTCTTAGAATATAAGTAAAAAGGTATGCGGGATTTAATAAGGGTTTCCTTCCACCCTTATATCCAAAACCTCAGAATATCAGCAAAGTTTAATGATTTAAAATTCTAGGGTTTCCACCCAAATTATGTTTTTTTTAAGTTCAATTTCCCATGATAATTCATGCCTATGTTTTATGTTACAATGATTAAATATGTTTTACCATGATTTCCATGTAGTAATTTGATTATATTGAAAACTATACATGATCTCCCAAGATTTGAACTTAGTAAGTATATTATTTCAAGAATTGTACAAGATATCATAGGATTTTAGCATGCTTTAGCATTATTCAGTATTATGGATGTCAAACATGACCAGAAAACGATGGCCCACACATCCCTCTCAATCTTTTATTGGTTGGGCATTAAATAATTCTTAATTGGGCCAAGATTTAGCATAGAAAAATTGATCCATTTTGTTAGTGATAGTCATTGTAGCCCAATGTTAGAAAACATACAATCCAATTTCAAACTGATATTCTTCTCATATTGACTTTAACTTTTGAATCTAAAAGTTGTTGAGAACTCATCGAAGCACCGATATATAATGGTCTTTAATAATAGATATCCTCTTGAAAATAAAAGCAAGTCATGTGCGTCACTCAACTTTTATTTACAAGTAAATACCTCAATGTTGACTGTATATATTGAGTCAAAAAAACCAAATCAAAATGTGCAATCATTAGTTTAATTATAATGTAACATATGACTCACTGTCATTTGTGAGATATTTCATTTTTAGTCTTGGAAATATTTACATTAACATTTTGGGTAAGATGAGCAATTAGCAAAATTAGGTAAAGTTGGATGGGTCATAAACCATCTCATTTTTTAGCCTATTTTAGCCAGCCATTTCTTCCTAATTAATTTTGGGTTGATCTAAGCTCAACCTATTTATTAAATCAACCTATTTTTAACAGCCTAATTTCACCCGAAATTGCCCATTTCACACCCCTATTCAGTATATTATTATATTTGATCACAAACTCAAATAAGCATGAACATCATAACTTAATATTTCATTTAAAATAACTATGTTACTAGTTCATTCCAATTAATTTCATTATTAGTATGGCATCAAAGTATGCCATCAATGATTATGATTAGACTTTACATCATGTATATTATGACAAATAGTACTAAGTTTTGAGAGTAGTATCTAATAATGAGAGGACTTGAGCTTCGGATAGCCGTAGTATCAGAACTACATGCCTTCATAGGATTTATTTATCCTTTCATGGATCACTTTAGTTGACCAATCTCAGCATCAGGTTCTATGCTGACAATAAGGCATATGACAACCCTGCTTAACCTTGGCTAGATATTGGACTCCGTATTTCTCACGTGGTTTATGTCGGTTAATCAAACCTCCCACATTGTTCATCTCTACCAATTTTATAGTACCTTATATGTTACACCATTTACTTATACTCAGACATGACTATTTTACTACGTTTTATATATGCATTCTTTCAGGTTACTTATCATGAAATTATAAGTCATGGTAGCTTAGATTTTACATGCTTTATACCCAACATAATAAGACTATCTCCTTTTTCGGTTTCAACATGATATTCATATGTTTTTACATGTCGGCGTTGCTGCATACTCAGTACATCCTATAGTACTGACCACATACTCTCTTGCACTGTATTATTTTGTAATGTAGATTCAGCAATCCATCACATTCGTGGATAGATTGGATCTTAGTTTCAGCAGATTATTTTGTAAGTCATCATCCTCAGAGGACTGTTGCAGACTTAGTTCCTTACTTTAGACAATATTTTAGATTTTAATTTCAATATTTAAAGTTAGTTGGGGGCTTGTCCCAATAACTCATCGATCAAAGTAGAGGCTTCAGACATTAGACATCAGTTTCAGTACTCCAGTCTAGTTTATGGGTTCACAAACTTGTATTCTTGTTTCTTCAGATTTATGTCAGTCTATTTTTATTCTTTTTTTATGCTTCCACCTGGTTATTCATGTCTAAATTTAGTACGATTCTTGATCCAAGGGTTATCTTGGGATAGCTTATGGTTCTAAGTACCGTATCTCATTAGGGTGTAGAGTTGAGATATAACATATATCGGACTAGAAAAGGATACTATCTCAATAAGCACGGGTTCATGGTACCATGCCAGGGCCTTACCTCCCATTGGCCCATCTACGTCGTCGAAAGTGGAGATTCTTTTTCTAAGGAGAAATGTCAAGGGTTTTGTGAGAATGCTATCCTACAGAAAGAGAATCTCGATCTAGAGAAATCCCCAAATTTCCTGAGTCCAAATTTTGCCGGATGTACGCATAAACTATCTTGATTTTGATGCAGAGATTTACAAATCGATCAATTTAATTAGTTGTACTAACCAACTAAATCCTGACGGTAATAGACTCCTAGTCTTATGATCCAAGTCTGAAAGTAATAGCCATAACACAGAATCTACCAGCTGAGAATCAAGTAATGGACTTCTGAGGTCATTGTGGCTCTTTTTATCTTCTTTTTCTTTTATTATAAATTAACATTGGTGTAGTCTCAAGACCAGATTCTCAGATCTTAGTTCACTTATGATATTTATTGTACTTCGACATAAATTGAATTTCGTTTTTTGTACTCAATTATTTTCGATGATTCATGCATCTGCATCTTTTTTTTTACCCATATCTGTTTGAGCAAGAAAGAAATTGAACAACTCTCCCATTATATTTGAACCGTCAGTCTCTGAAAATAGAGGGCTTTTTAGACGCTTTATATATTGCTAACTGTCACGTTATGTATTAATAGCCATCCAAGTGACAAATATCTATAACATTCTCCCTTTTTCTGATTTAATAGGACCTACTGTATAAAATCCATGTTTCTATGTCCTTCGTTCACACAATTAGTTTTTTTTCCACTGATCATAAAAAAGAGATAGAGAAACTTATTGATGAGGTGTTTTCTTAAGTTAATAGAACTCGTTATTTGGTTTCCCTATAGTCCTTGCCATGTCATTGTCTTTGATCCTAACACTCTATCAATAATGTGTTTACTAGGGTTTGTGACAAGAGTGAGGTAGGTACTATAGGTAAGGCCAAGGATGAGGATGGTAAGAAGCATTTCACCAAAAAACTCTCTTCCTCAACAGTCTTAGGTCCTTGCTTTTCCTCCTATAGCATCATGCATTCTACCAATGCTCGTTCAATTTTGTGGAGCCTTAAGGATGAAGTTGCGAGTAGTATCAAGGACCAAGGATACAACGAGAGGACTCTTCAAAGGTAGTATCTTTGGGCTTAGATAAGATTAATTGAATCAATGGTACCCTTGTAAAATTGTAGCCTACCTAATATTTTCAAAAATTAGGGGCCACATCAGAAAAGGTTGGAGTAGACGGTCTTTAGGATCTTCCCCTTTAAGGTAATCCCAAGTTTATCGTATTTCCATACGAAATCATTCATCAGTAAAATGAGAGCGGAATTCCTACTAAGTTTTTGAATCCCTGTCTTTTTGGTTGAGTTGTTCAATAAAGGAAGTTAGATTTTCACCAATGCAGCTTAAGGTGATTGAGAAAATGGATGAAAGATAGATATCTTCTCCCCTCAGACCTATAATTTTCATTTATCAATACTAGACCTCTACTCTCAATCCATAGATCTTCATAGGCCGCACCAATCATGAGCATGAGAAAAAGTAAAATAGACCTTTCTACTGGCAAAGTCCTTGCGGAAACTTGTACAACCAAGAGATTCATTATTCGGAAATACTCTCTTTATTTATAAAATTCTCATCCTTCAATAGGTTCAAAATATGGTAACCCACTGAGGAGTAGATTTGTAGCCTTTTCCAAGCACATAATCCGTTTGGGAATAATAAAAAGGTTTTTTTAATCTTTCCATAATTTTTTACAATTTCCCTACATTTTTACTTAACTATTTATTTTTTCCTTGAAATTTGGTTATCGTGTGTGCTATTGGAGAATTTTTTAATATTTCTTTCTAGACATTTAACCCAAACTTGCTAACTTCCACAGTTTATAACCTATATTCAGCCTATAGCCCTACTCTACTTAAGCGTATCATGAATGGAAAATAGTGTGGGAATCTGACTATAGACCTTCTCCGATTAATCTTATCTCCTATGTTTAGTCTAAGAGTTTGGTAGGTAAGGGATGGTTTGTCTTCTTAGAACACCTCAGAAAAGTTTGTTCTGACGTTTGACCAATTGAATCTGTCCTAATACTAGTTAATTTTTTGAGATGTTCCCTAAAGACTTGCTCAATATGAAGCCGAACAAGGATATTTATTTCTGTATCGAATTAAAGACGAAAATTCATCCCTTCCCTATTCTTTCTTATAGAATGGCTCTACTTGAGTTAAGAGAATCAAAAATCCCAACTTCAGGAGTTGCTAGGAAAATAATTTTATCCAATGGAGTGCTTCTGTTTAGGGTACTCCAATGTTGTTCATGAAGAAAACCAATGGTAGTCTACGAATGTGTATAGACTACAAGTAGCTAAAAAAGGTGACTATTCACAACAAATATCACTCCCTCGTATACATTATCTGTTGTATGGTGCGTGTTGTCTAAGATTGACTTAAGGTATGGATATAACCAACTAAAAATTGAGCCGAGTATGTGCCAAAAATGACATTTCAAGAAAATATGTTCATTATGAGTATTTGATGATGTATTTTGGGCTTAATAATACCCCAATTAAGACATTTATGGAGTTGTTTGCCATAGTTTTTATTGATGATAGCTTGATTTCCTCCAAAACTAAAGCAGAACATTAGGATCCTTTAGGAATTGTTTTAGGGTTGTTGAAGGAGAAGCAACTTATGCAAATTCTCCAAGTGTGGATTTTGGTTAGATCAGATGTCCTTATTTTGACATGTGGTTTCTAAGGACAGATAGGAGGTAGACCCTCAAAAGATTACAGTAGTTAATAATTGGGGAAGGCCTACTACCTTGATTGAGGTTTATAGTTTTTTTGGCTTGCTAGCTACTATTGTTGATTGGTTATTTGATGCCATCTCATCTGACCTATTGACATAGAAATATGAGAGCTTTCAAAAGCTCAACTTGTTGCTGAGAACTGCTCTTATCCTTGCTTTTCCCATCGAAGGTGTTGTCTTCATGTAGGAGAATAATGTTATAGACTATACTTCAAGAAAATTGAGGGTTCATGAGATGAATTACCTCATGACTTGGAACTGGCTGCAATTATCTTTTCCTTCAAGCAAAGAAGGCACTACTTGTATGGAGTTAAGTGTGAGGTGTATACAGACCACTGTAGCATGAAACATGTGTTTACTCATAAGGATTTGAATCATAGACAGAGAAGGAGGATGAATCTACTGAAGGAGGATGAATCTACTCAAATATTATGATATCACCATCCTCTACAATCCATGTAAGGCCAATGTGGTGGATAATACACTTAGTAGAAAGAATGAGTGCACTAGCTTAGACTTTTATTGCTTTTCAACATCAAACCGATAGACAGTCTGAGAAGAACACCCAATTGTTGGAGAATATGCTTAGTTCATATGTTATAGACTTTGGAGGAAAATAGTACAAGCTCCTGCTCTTAGATGAATCTTCTTATAACAATAGTTACCACTATGGCATTGACATGACCCTTTTTAAGGCTTTGTATGAGATGAGGTGCAGATCTCACATAGATTGTATTGATGCATTCAAAATAAAATCTTACACCACTAATATTTTTATAGAGTCCATGGAGAACTTAAGGTTCACCTACCAAAAGTTCCTAGCAGCACAAACGAGACAAAAAGAGTACACTGCAAAAAAGGTAAGAGATATACACTTCATGGAAGAAAGTTTTTTTGAAGGTTTCACCTATGAAGGGTATCATAAGGTTTTTTAAGATGGGAAAGTTCATCTTACATTAAATTATCCCATTCCACATTCTTCAATATATGGAGCTGGTGGCTTATAGATTGGGGTTGCTAGTGCCTTTATTCGGAGCTTATCTGTTGTTTCATGTTTTTATTATAAAGAGGTATCATGGTTCTAGTGACTACATTATTAAATAGGATTTAGTTTTGTTAGATAAGAATCTGCCTTATTAGGAGGAGCCGGTAGCGGAAATTGATAGTGATGTTCACAAATTGAGGTCCAAGTATATTTTCATGGTAGAAGTCTAGTGGAAGACCCATCCTATAAAAGAGGCCATGTAGTGAATGAGTCTGATAAGCGTGAAAAATATCCTTATCGTTTCATCGAGTTAGGTATCCTCTTATAGCCTTGATTTTATTTTTACCATTCAGGGATGAATGATGGATAAACTAGTATCTTCTATAACGACCTGTCCTTCTATTATGTAGTGGTTCAAGGCCTAAGTTCTCTGACAGGAAGAACCCTAAGTTGAGAGTTAGAAAAATATCAGAGTGGGATAATCTTGGCTAAAATTTTAGTCATTTGTTCCTTAAGAGAGATTGTATTGACGGACTAGAATTTGATTATTTACTGTTGAATATAGTAGACAAGTATAGTTTTCTATAGAACTTTTCAAAATGAAATTTAAATTTCTAGAACTCCAATCATGGAAGTTACCATGTTAGGATTAAATACAGTTGTCTAGAATATAAAATTATATTGTAGATTAAGGGGAATTGCACCCCTAAGCAAGATCATTGGTTTGGAATTCATTGGACTACCAAAACAGCATGGACACCCCACAACATACTATATCCCTTGTAGCAATGTTTTACTATCGTAACGGTACCACTGTAGTGCCAGCAGGCCTCGATAGTGGGTATCAAGTTGCTTCTATATACTCAAGTCTTATTTTTATTTTTACCTCACAAAACTCAAGTTTTGATTCTAAGTCAATTGAAGGGAGATTTTTCATAGGTCTAGGTAATTTTGTTCACTAAAATGAGCCTTTTGATTTTTCCAAACACCTAATGATTTTTGATATATTAGAATCCATGAGATTATTCATGGTGGAGAATTTGTGGTTAGAACCCTAGGTTTGGGGAATTGTTGGAAATGATATGAATGAATAAGAAATCACCTAGAATTTCTTCTAAGATGTGAACTATATTTGTAAAACATTGATTATTCTTTGAGAATATGAATACCGAAGGGTGAATTATGGTGGAAAGAAGCCTTATTTGAGCTTAGAACTATGATAAAGGGTTAGAACTAGTGGGGCTGAATCCACCAAGGTTATTTTGTTTGCATGTATTATTTCCTGTATCATATATATTTCTAGAACTCAAAATGAAAGAACCTTTGCAAAGGGGGAAGCTACTTTGCATTTCTTGTGAAGTTCTTCATCAACTACTTGAGGTAGGTTATGGGCTAAATGGTAGTTTAGATTCTTATTAGTGATTTTTATACCTTAATTGGTAACTTGCAAATGGTATTCAAACATAGTTATGGTTGTGTTGATGATAATGACTAATTGAATCCATGACCATGATTGGTTGTCTTGATGATAGTAATTGATGACCATGATTGGCTATATTGACAAGAGTGACTAATTGAATTGATAATTAAAAAAGTGAATGGAAAGAGGCCTTAAAATAATAAGAATATTGGTCTTTTGACTAATAAATGGTGAAAGATGAATGATATATACATATATATATATATATATATGTGTGTGTGTGTGTGTGTGTGTGTGTTGTTATATCAAGACAATGGGAAATGGATCCGGCTAGCGGTAGGGATGTCCCTATGGAAAATGGTTTCAGGCATCATGAGCTGGTTAACGATCCGATAGAAAATGGTTTCATATGGGTACATAGACCCTACTGTTCCTCTGTAGGTCATGACTATACGATAAAAATAAGTCCCCTAGCATGTAAGTACATAATAATTATTGATTGTGTAAAGAGGAATTGATGAAAAGAGCTGATAGTAATAAAGGCTAATGAAAGAAGCATAAAAGAAAGAATGGGAGTTACATGGGTTAGCTTGGGTGATATATTTAGACCGATTGATATGTGTTCCCACTTGCCTTTGATATGACATTGATATTATGATTACCCGAAACTATGAACTGGTTACTTGCTATGCATTGATGATTGATTACTTATTACTTGTTAAGTGTACACTTGTTCCTAATTTGAGTTGGCCTATGATGCCTACCAGTACACCTGTTCTTTTACTAATACTAATTGTACTATTCTTTTTGTTGAGTACATAGGGTGTTCTAAAGGATTAGACTCGACCTCATATATAGACAAGGCAGTATATCATTCGATCCAAGGGTGAGCTCCATAATCTTCCAAGCTTTTGTGGATATCCAACTTCTGTATTCTTTGATTTATTTATACATTCTTAGTTTTATTTACTTAATGTACTCATCTTTGACGACTTTAATAGTTTGGGCATGTATTAGTTAGGATTTTGCAGTTTATTTATTTATTTATTTATTCAGAGAATTGTAGATTTTCCTTATACTTGAGTTGAATTGAGTAGTTAGGTTAAGTGAATGAATTTGGGTTGGCTTTGTTGGTTCTCCCACCTATATGGTTAGTATAGGTGCCACTCATGGTCCATTTTAGGTCATGAAAAAATTAGTATCAGAGCTTTAGATTTGTTGATCTTGTCACACAAAGATATGTCCAGTACAATCTTGCAAAAAGATACAAAGATATTTGTATGTATCATTAAGAGGCAACATTACACTAGTAAAATTCAACTATCATCTTCATTTCATGCCATTAATTGAATCCAATTAGAATCTAGTGATTCTAATAGGCATCAAACCCTTTTCACTCTTCTCTCGCAGATGGTTAGAATGCATTCAGCAGAAGCGGTAGCCGTAAGAAGTGCACTCGTGTCAACGCCCATTCAGTAGGCAAGTTATTGCACTTCCTCTTTATTGGACCCGTTTTTATTCCATATTCCTAGATACGTATGTCCCTCAAACTATGAGGAATAAGAACAGAGATGATTTTTTTAAAAAAATTGAACAAGGAGTTTTGTTTATTGTAGCCTATAAGGCCAAATTTGATTTATTATATATGCATCTCAACATAGCCTAATGAGGATGAGAGAGTTCATCGCTTTATGAAGGGTTGAATATCAATCTATTGATTTCAGCGTTGTATATGATTCTTTTGGAAAGTCTATCTAGGAGATGGTTGATTTTGTGAAGAAAGTTGAAGGGTGAAGTAAGAGGGTTTCATCAAACTGTCAACAATGAAAAAGTCCCACAGATGGGGAAATTTCAGTATCTCTTATTCCAAGATCTAAAGTTCAAGGGTTTACTCAGAACTCTCCATTCAGATAACATTATAGGTGGGTCCATCAGGATTTGCCAACCATCACTATAGTTAAGAGGTTATCTTACCTCATATACTTTTTCGCAGAGACCCACAATTTATAGATCTTGTTATGAGTTGGGAAGGTTGGTCATTTTAAGAGTAATTGTCCCAGTTTAGGCAGGTACGCTACTTTTTGGCTCCTAGAGCTCCAATGGCCAGAGGTAATGGTAATCATAGTAGGGACCATCATTTGGATGGACAAGGTGTACTGGGAGAAGTTAGAGGTGGTCACTATCCTTGTTGGAGTGGTAGACAGTTTGGGAGAAATGGTACTCATCCCAACAGGGGAAATATTCAAATGGGAAAGAAATCTCACTTTTATGAGTTCCTACGGATACTAGAGGCTTAGGTGTCTGGTGTAGTAGTCAAAGGTACTCTTTTTGTCTGTGACTGTATGACTTTTATGTTTTTTGATCCCAAATCCACCATTTATTATATTTCTTCTTTTTTTACTAATGGGTTGAATATGATTCATGAATTTTTTAATATTCCCATTCACATGTCTACCCCTATTAAGGATTCGTTGATTATCGACAGAGTGTATAGATCCTATTCTATGACTTTTGTTGGATTTAGAACTTATGAAGATCTTGCGATTTTAGACATGGTGGATTTTGACATCATTTTTCGTATGAGTTGGTTTTCCCTTCTCTATGCCATTTTAGATTTTAATGCTAAGACTCCATGGCTAAGATGGGATGGACTAACTAGTGTAGCAAAGGGACTATAGCCCTTCTCCAATTAAGTTTATCTCTTATACTTGGGATAATATTTTGATAGATAAGATATGTTCTCAGGGATGTTAGTTTTGTGCCACCTATTGAATTTTTTCTTTCCCAGTGATGACTGAATTTTTGGATGCATTCCCTGCAGACCTTCTCAGGATGCCACCAGGTAAGGATACTAATGTATGTATTGACTTAGAGTGGAACACTCGTCCTATCTCTATTCCTCCCTATATGATGGATCTGACTTAGATAAGAGAGTTAGAATCCAATCTTTAGGAGTTTTTGGTAAAGGTTTTTATCCGACAGAGTTCTTCTCCCTTAGGTACTCCAGTGTTGTTCATGAAGAAAAAGGATGGAAGTCTACAAATGTGTATTGACTACAGGCTGCTAACTAATGTGACTATTTTCAATAACTACCCCTCCCTCATATAGATGATCCGTTTTACCACTTTTAGAGTGCTTGCATGTTTTTAATAGCTTTGAGATATCTAACCCCAACCACAAAAGTCTTTCCTAAAATGACCTCCCTCAGGAACTTGAAGAGATGCATGAATCAACCTACCAGAATGAGGATGTAAGTTCCTCCTAAATAATTCCCTACTTTTAAATGAAGTGACACTAACAACACTATAAATATGGAGATCTTATTCAATAAGGACACTTGTTCCGTTGATTGTTGGTATAGAGGTTGAAGTTATGGCTAGGGATTGATAATCCTTTAGTCACCAAGTACTTAAGAAACAACTACTCCAATCGACATGTGTTGTTTAACTCTCATAAAGCCATTAACTCTTTCGTCCCTATTAAAACCAAGTGAAGCACTAAGTACACGATTATGTCTTAGTCACTAATTATGTTGTTAATCTCAAATTAAGGTTAATAACATAAACACACTTCTACTACTCCCAATAACTCACAAGATTATTGGATTCAATAATCCTAGCAAGCCCAAAATTGCATCTAATAGCGGTCAATAATTAGAAACGCAGTTATTATAGAGTAGAAGAACAATTAATTAGCCGAATCAAATACCTTGTATAAAATCATATCCAAACACGGTGTGTTAAACATAAGCCCTAGAACAAGGGTTTTTAGCCAATACAATGCATATTCAATTTGAAAAACATAATTAAATAATACCGTACGAGAATTGAATGGAAAGATTCACTCTATAATACTAGTATATGTCTCTTGACTTGTGGTGTTTTTCCCAAGTGTTTCACCTTTATCTCCAATATGATAGAACAATTCCTTGATGAGAATAATAATGATGATGATAATCCAAAAGCTACCTCAAAACGCCTCTTAAAGGTTACATAAATCCTTAGGTGAAAAGACAAAATTGCCCCCGTTAATCCACTTTAAAAAGGCTTTCAGCCGCCGTCAACCAAAATGGATCACAATAGTGATCACGTCGTGATCCCTATCGTGATGGACTGCTCATCACGACTTGATCACTATCGTGAGGGTCAATTTCCTGATTCTTGGGCTGCTCCTACTGGTTTGCTTTTCTGCTTTGTCTATATCCTCCAAGCCCTCAATAACCCTATAAATATGCTAATCACATTGGTTAGTGGTGCTTTCACATAATAACTACCAAAACATCCACATAATCATGTAATATCCTCAAAACAAAGATAATTTATAGGAATTAGGTGGCTCTATGGAAGGTACAACTGCCTAAGATCACCCCCCATACTTAAACCTTTGTTCGTCCTCGAATAACTACTACAGACACAAATGCAACTCATAGAGGCAGCGACCATAAACACACTATTACCATGACTACGACCTGATGCGAGGATTCAATAATCACATCTGTCAACTCATAAACCATGCTTAATACAACAAGCCCAAAGGAGCAACACATACTTTAACACACTTTCAACACACAATTAGGTTCGGAGGCCAACTTTCCAGTTAAAGGGATTGGAGGCCAACAATTAGGTTAGGAGGCCACTTAAAAACTTGATGCGTCCAAATACACACGCAAGTGTACGCGATCGTACAAGTAATATAGTGACTCTTGCGAGCCGAATGTCGAACCCACATGGACTTGTATTAACTGTTTAATTAGATTAAACTAATTCTTAACTATTATTTTAGCAGAGGTTTTTCAAAGGTATATTTGGGAATGTAATTAAACTAAGAATGATAAAATTAAATAATGGACAATTAATCTAAAGAAGACTATATTTCTACTCAATCAATGAATGACTCAAACTAGGATTATGGGTTACTAGCAATCATATTTAATTAATTTAATTAATTAGTTTGAATTATCTAATTGTAGGTTCTGGGGTTTAACCTATGAGTAGAGAATGATCATTCTCTAATCACTATCTATACAAATTCCACAACTACTTCGATCGACATGTGTTGTGATAATTTAGTTTAGATGCATTATAGTTATCTTCCCATAATGAACTAAGTGAGGCAAACTAAGTACACGATCATGTCTTAATTGTGAATCATATTCAATTATCCAACCCTGTCATAATCTATATATGAATTCACTCCTTACGTTTCTCATTCTACCCTTCAGATTCCCTATTAGTTCACTTTTAAGTTTATAAGTTTATTTTAATGGTTGCAAAGCACTAAGGTATTATGCATAGAAACATAAGACCAATTATATGATAATTGTCGCAAATCAAATAATATATAATTAAATAATCATCTTGCTAGTTTAGGCTAGTGTGAGTGTTGATTAGCTTACCAGAGTTGTCATGTGTTTTTGAAGTGTCGGATGGAGTTTTGAGTATTTTATCCCTAAGGGTTGTCTTGGTCAACATTTTACCTAAACGACCTCATAACTTAATTTTGATTGCACCATTGGGTCCAAAATATTATTTCAAATGTGATTCTATAGTTTGTTTGCGTAAATTGGACCCAAACACATTTAGAGTGGTGTTCGGAGTCTTTTCCCCTTTGCAATTTTTGCTGTAAAAAATCTATATCTGGTGTAAGTGATGTGTTCATTGCGATCCAAAAATATTCCTATGTGATCGAGATGCTCCCAACTTTTTCTACAATGCGATTGCGGACTCAACCACGCGATCGCGATGTGTTGTTCCAGTTAGTCATCATGATACCGATGCCTTCTTATATGATCGTGATGTACTCCTACTGTCTCCTTTAATGCAATTTAGTGCACTCACCAATGCGATCGCGAAGCATCATTATTCTTCACTCATCGTGATCGCGATGTATCCTTCAGTGATCGTGATGGCCAAAATAATTACTCTACGTGATCGAATCATAAATTCACGTGATCGCGAAGAGTAAGTGTCTGGTAGTATAAATATTTCCTGCACAATTTTTTTGTTCGTTCCACAGCAAAACCTTTCATTTTTCTCTCTATTTTTGGGAAAAATCATCCAGAAAGTTCATTAAACAGTGAGGAAAGGTTCCCCTTTAATTTTCCCTCTATTGGTAAGTATTCTTCCCCTTTTTATTTCTTAAAAGATGAAGCTTTTTTCATTTATGGACCAAATTGTGGTAACTTGAAATTCTCGAATAACTTCATATTTTAATGGATAAATTATTGTTCCTTGATTTTATTTCACTCCGTAGTGTAGTTATTTCGTCAAATTTCCTTATTTAATTTCATAAAGATTGAATCTTTGGCTCTTTGTAACCAAATCAGTACCGAGATTTTTTGAAGATTTTCCCGCCCTCGAATTGTACTTATCTTTGGAGCACGAAATCCTGGTGATGCTAGGGAACCCGTGGTGAAATTTTTTTTTGATTCAGGTGAGCAAGGCCTACGGGACCATTTTAGGCCCATTTAGGCCCGACTTTTTGCCCAGTCCGAAACTTAGAATAAATTATCTCATTAGACTCTTATTGATCCCAGGATTGTTATTTAACAAGTTTTAGAGTCGTTGGAGATCATTTAACATCAGTGGTAGTAACATTTAAGATTTGTAGTGCTTGTTGGTCGGATGATAGGTAGGCTTCGAGGGCTATCTCTGGGTATATCACTTTGATAATTGTAATAAATAGAATTTGTGGGTTGGGTTTCTAGGCTGTTATCGTAGACTTGAACCATTCTTTTGTTTCATCTCCCAATTGTTTCCTATTTTTGAGTCAGATTTAATACGGTGCCCAGGACTTAGAAATTATCCTGGTTATGCCTGTGCAGGCCCTAGGTGGTTTTTCATTAGATATATACATTGTTGATATGTTATAAACTCATTAATCAAGAGGTTGGGCCACAGGCTCTGTTTGAGAGTGCATTGGGGCTACGCCAGTATAATCACATGATTAATGAGCCGTGAAGGCGCCGTGAAGGCTAGACATTGATGATACTGAGGATGATGGAAAATGAAATAAACTAATAACTTAGAATATTCTTATAATAATATAAGTTAAATAACCTTTTAATTATTTTATACTCGGAGGTGTATCGAGCACTAGTACTACTATTTAAACTTATTTAAGTGTAGTCTTGCACCCTTGTACCGTGAAATATCATCTTAACTAATAAACCCTGGCACTTGAGTCCAACTTCATTTGATATTTAGTAGAGGTGTTGGCACTAGAGACTGTCTCCATACGATAATGAGTACAACTTTTTGTTATTTGTCACACATAGTGGGTTGGAGACTTTTTGATACAGTTCCCTTGAGGACACTGGTGATACCATGATATTAGGGCATTGAATGCCATGACTTGCCGAGATTACGACTTACTAAGACTATTGATATGAGGCATTGAATTCCAGCTTTTAATAACCTTTGAGGTCCTATCATTTTGGATGTGAGATCATGAGGACGTTTGAGGTTATATGTGGTGGGCGTAGCTCCATAGACCTTGCCTCTAGGATGCGGTGACTAAGAGGAAGGGTATAGGACGGAGCAGGGATATATGGGAACAAGGGTTAGCTTTCCATGGATTCGGCCTACTGGGATTACGGGTACCGGAGGAAAAACGTACACATGACTGGTTTCTTTATGTGAGTGTATTTATGTTTCTACACTTATCTTCCTCAGTGTACCCCTGATTGAGATGTAAGACCTACATGTGAGTGTAGTTTCTGTGTTTAATTTATTTATTATATTATTGATTTACTATTTAGTTATAGTAGTGTTACTTTTGATACTTTCTAGTTATGCAGGATGATTGTGCAAGATACCTTTTGATTATTCATCCCTCCCTTACTTGAGGTTATCGGTATAC
>JBDJHY010141215.1:0-13193 GCA_039654485.1 Withania somnifera | reverse complement strand
GTGTGTGAGTAATACCATAGCCCTAGAACCTTCACAATTCTTGAAGTTCTTAATCATAATTTATTGCATACTTTCTATTTTAAATTGCAAATTAGTTTAAATCAATTTAGTATACTCCTCTGAAATATTAATCAATATTGTGGACCTAAATCATTTCGTAACTTAATCGAGAGAATCAATTAAATACAAGTCCCTAAGGGTTCGACAATCTGGCTCGCAAGAGCCACTATATTACTTATACGATGTTGTACACTTGTGTGTGTGTTTAGATGCAACACCTATCCCGGCACTAGTACCTTCCCAATGGATCAATGCTAGAGGTTATTGTGTCACATAAGGTGAGAAAGATGCTTGATTATTTTCTATGTATAACCCCGGCTAGGTTCTCAGAGGTGGCAGGGAAGGACCCTACAGATTTCATTATTGTCTACGAGGTTGAGAACGTTTGAGTTATTGGTCAGACACAGGGTTGATTTTACCACTTATTTAGTTGAGGGATCTTCCTGCCATTTGTGGTAGGTATATAGAGACCGCAGGCCAGTTGTATATCTATCAGTGACTTGAAATAAATGACTTTCTTGTGGAGTATGTGCCTCATAATGTTTGTGAGAGGCTTAGTTCTAGGTTTTCCATATTGTAGCCGGGGACCTTACCTGTTACATCTTAAGAGGCAAGGTTTTTTGAGCTATCAAGGCATGCAACTAAGTTGATACCTACTGAGGAGGAGTGGATTTGTTGCTTTTCTCATTTACTGTGAGTTGATTTATGTAGGAAGGTTGAGTGGATACTTGTTCTGTGTAATTTGTTTCTAGATGTTGCTGATCATGCCAGGATCGTGGATGATTTTCCTTGTGAGTCCCAAGGTGGAGGCGAGAAGAAGCAGCGCCATTAGGGCAACTTTTTCAGTGCCGGGTCTGTGGGTAGGGATTTTGGTAGAGGTCAGTCAAGCCAAAAGTATTAAGCTTATATCCAGACTTCAAAGGCAAGATAGATCATTCATCCCTCTAGGGGATTAGGTTCAGGGTTGCAAGGTCATAGTGGCCAAGTTGAGCGTTCAGGAGTCATTCTAGAGACAGGGTTGGTTATTTTCAGTATAGAGATCATAGGCACTTTGCTAGAGATTTTCCGCATGGGTATTAGAGATGGTGTACTGGAGCTTATTATCATTGTGGGGAGTTAGCTCATCGGATTAGAGATTTTCCTCGGTGTGGGACTGCCTGAGAACCATTACCAGCACATCCCCTTTAGGCAATACCATCGACCAAAGGTGGACGGACAACAACTCAATAATCTAGGTGAGGTGGTGAGAGGGGAAGATTTGAGGATCGTTAGGGTAGGGCAAGTTGATAGCTATATTCCATCCCTGATAGGGCCGAGGTGGAGGTCTCAGATGCTATTGTGATAGATATGTTGTCTATTTTTCATCTGTTGGCCTTTGCCCTATTTGATCCTGGCTCTACATTATCTTATGTTTCTGTTTACTTATCTTTGCATTTGGAGTGAGTCCTTATCTATACCCTTGAATTTCGCTACACCTATGGGTGAGGACCTAGTGGTGGATCGGGCATATATGTCTAGTCCAGTGTTAGTACGTGGTTGCGACACACTAGCTGACTTGATAGTATTAGAGATTCTTGACTTTGACGTGATTCTCTGCATGGATTGGTTGTCCCCTAACTATGAGATTTCAAATTTCAATGCTAAGACTATTACCATATCTGTGCCCGGTTTACCTTTGGTGGTGTGGCAGGGTCCTACTAGCCAGTTCCTGGTCTGGGGGTCCTTAGCTTGTTTAGCTCACATCAGGGATGTTAGTGCAGGTTCTCCCTCTCCAGCGTCGATGCCCTTAGTTAGTGACTTTGAGGTGTGTTCCCTACTATTTTTCCTGATCCTCCACCTGAGTGGAATAAAGACTTTTCTTTTAAGGTTGAGCTGAGCACCAGACCCATTTTGATGCCTTCATACCGTAAAGCCCCAAAAAAGCTCCAAGAGCTTAGTGTTCAACTATTGGAATTACTTGATAGCGGGTTCATCCATCCTAGTGTATCTCCTTAGGGTGCACCAATTATTTTTGTGAAGAAAAAGTATGGGACTATGAGTATGTGCATTGATTACAACTAACATAACTAGGTGACAATTAAGAATAAATATCCATTGTCATGTATCAATGATCTGTTTGACTAGCTACAGGGTGCTTGGGTGTTCTTGAAGATTGATTTGAGGTATGGGTACAATCAATTGAGGATCCAAGTTGAGGACATCCTAAAGACAACTTTCAAGACTCGTTATGGGAATTATGAGTTTCTAGTTATATTGTTTAGGTTGACTAATGCTGCTTAAACATTCATGGATTTGATGACTCGAGTGTTCAGGACTTATATCGACCAATTTGTGATAGTGTTCAAAGATCATATTGGTGTATTCACAGAGTCACGAGGAGTATATGACATTTTAGATTGGTCTTTCCGACCTTGAGGACTGAGTGACTCTATGCCAATTTCTCGAAATATGAGTTCTGTATAGAGATCGTTGCTTTTTTGGGGCACGTGGTGTCAGGCACTGGTATTATTGTTGATGTGGCTAACGTAATTGCAATTCATGATTGGACTCAACCTACTACTCCTCTAGAGATCCATATATTTCTTTGATAGCTAGGTATTACCGTCAGTTTGTTCAGGAATTGTCCTCTACAATAGCTCCTCTGATTAAATTAACGTAGGACGGTGTTCCTTTCTAGTGGTCCACTGAATGTGAGTCCTATTTTTTTAGGCTCAAGGAGTTGCTCACTATGGCGCAAGTGCTCACTTTTCCAGTTGAGGGTCATCCCTACGCAGTCTAATATGATTCTTTAGGTGTTGGTTCAGGGTGTTCTGATGTAGCATGGTTGGGTGATTGATTATTCTTTGAGGAAGCTAATGTATCATGAGCGCAACTACCCCACTCATGACTTGGAGTTGGTGGTGGTAGTTTTCATGCTCAAGATCTGTAGGCATTATCTTCATGGAGTACGTTTTGATATTTTCATGGATCACTACAGTCTTTAGTACATATTAACCTAGAGGGAGCTCAACTTGACACAGAAACAATGGATTAGTTCCTAAAGGACTATGACCTAAGAATTTTATATAATCCAGACAAGACTAATGTGGTTGCAGATGTCGTAAAAGCGGTGAGTATGGGTAGTTTGTCCTCCATTTCAGTTTTTGAGAGATCTTTAGCTTAGGAAATTCAATACTTGGCTAACAGCTTGATTAGATTGGATATCCTAGCCCCACGGGTGGTTATTACTCACGTTGAGGTTGGATCTACCTTATTTGATTAGATAAGGTCACGTAGTATGAGGACTACTGGTTTCTGAGGGGTAACTGAAGTTGGCTCATATTGATTCTGATGGTATGTTGTGGGCTTATGGATGCTTATTTGTGTCATAGGTTGGTAACTTGATCAAGACACTCCTGTACGATGCTTATTATTCGAGCTATTCAATCCATTCAAGTACCATGATGATGTATCATGAATTGACGCAGCACTATTGGTGAAGGGTTATGAGGAAAGATATTGCGAGGTTTGTGTTACGGTGACTAAAGTGTCAAAAGGTGAAGTTTTAGCACTGGAGACCAGTCGGTGAGTTGCAGTGGCTCTTTATCCCTGAGTTAATAGGAGACAATAACCATGGATTTTGTGTCCAGGTTTCCCCATACCTCTAGAGGCATTTATTGCATCTGGGTTTTCATAGATCGAATGACAAAGTAAGCTCACATCCTACTAATTCACTCGTCTTGGAGTGCTAAGAGAATAGTCGAGTTACATATTTATAAGGTTGTCAGGCTTCATGGGGTGACAGTCTTTATCATTTCGGACTGAGGAACTCAATTGACTTTGAGGTTTTGTGGGTCAGTGCAAAGGAAAATGGGTACAAAGGTTGATTTGAGTACAACATTTCACCTTCAGACCGAAGGGCAGTTTGAGAGGACTACTTAGGTACTTCAGGACATATTGTGGGCCTATGTCTTTGATTTATGAGGTATCTGGGATACATACTTAGATTTGGAAGAGTCTCCATGTAATAATAGTTACCATTCTAGATTTTAAATGGCACCGTTCAAGGCCTTGTATGGTAGGCATTGCAAATCGCTTGTGGATTGGTTCAGTGGTAAAGAACCCCCACCTTAGAGTTTATATTGGCTCAGGGATACTATCTGTAGGGTTATGGATATTTAGGATACACTCCAGAGCACTTAGAGTAGGCATAAGTCCTACGCAGATCGTAGGCTTAGGCCCCTTGAGTTCAGACTTGGTTATATGGTTTTCCTACGAGTGTTTTCCATGAAGGGTCTTATGAGGTTTGGTAGACGAGGTAAGCTCATCCCTAGGTTCATTGGGATTTTTTTATCACTCAGAGAATTGGGGTTGTGGTTTATAGACTTTCCTTGCCTCCTGAGTTGACAGTTGTATATCTTGTATTCCATGTCTCTATGCTTCACCAGTATGTGTCAGACCCGTCCCATGTGCTTCATCATGATTCGTTTCAGCTAGATGACTAGTTGACTTATTTTGAGGAGCTAGAGGCTATATTAGATAGATATGTGAGGAGGATCAGATCCAGAGATATCCTAGTTGTGAAGGTTCATTGGGTGCATAGAACTGCTGAGGAGTTTATCTAGGAGATTGAACGTGATATGCACTCCCAGTATCATCATTTGTTCAAGCCTTTAGGTACCTCTCTTTCCTTGACTTTCAAGGATGAAAGTTCTTTTCAGTGATGGATGTTGTATTGACCTCCTAGTTATTTCCTTGATTTTCTTCCTTTTCAATGCTTAGAGCTATTTGGTAACTTTCCCATGTCATTGATAACTTGATGGCACCGATAGCCCCGCTCCCTGGCAGCTCATTTGTTCGTTACCTCAGTTTCCATGTTTTGAAGGCTTAACCTTGAAATAGTGGAACTTGAGAGTGAATTCTTAGTAAACAAGCTCTAAAATGGATTCTGGAAGTTCCTTTAGCTCCGAAACACCGACTTTGGTCTAGTTGGACCATTAGTTCATGTCATGGTGTTCTTGTTTTGAGTTTGAGCTATTTTGTGGGAATTTAGTTCATCCAGAGTTCATTTTGGAGCCTAGTATGGCTTTTCTGAAGCTTCCATTTGCTCTGGAATGGTGATTTTGGGCTAGTTGGGTCATTGGTACGCTTCCAGGGTGTCTGTGCTCATTTTGAGGGTCGTTGTGGAAATTAAGAAAGTTAATCCTTCTTATTCGATTTGGTTTGGGGGTTCTTTTTGCTCAAGCGATCTCTGTTGGTCGTTTTGTCGATTTATTTGAGTTTGGAATAAGTTTTTCATGCAATATGCATATTTGGTTTGTCTTTGTTAGACTCGGTTTCAGTTTCGAGCCCTTATCTGGAAATTTTAGTTGTTGTAGAAAAAACTGCAGTCCCAGATGTTCAACGTGATACACTATTGTGATGTGATCATGATAATCTTCCTTTCCTCCTTTTAGCATGACTCCTATGGAGGGGGGTGCAGTCATGCTAGGTTGGGATTCCTGGGATTTTTACGATCACGCTAGGTGCATCTTCGTCGCTCTAGTTTGGGGTTTGGTGTCACGACCTAATTTCTCAGATCATGATGGGATCTACTATCCACCAGAAAGAGAACCAAACCTGTAACCCAAAGCCAAAGCGGAGGGCTACTATACCAACAATGGAATGCATAAGTACAACTAAAGAGAGTGAAGATATAAACAAAATAGTAGAATACTACAACAGAATCAACAAACTCCCAAGACCCAGTATCAGTGTAAATAAATACAGAGACACTAAGAACAAAATACATGTAAAAGTCTTTAATACAAGCTTTCCTATTAATATACAAAATAGGAAAAATACGAGATGAAGAGAGCGGGAATATCTGGAGGTCAAAGCTCACCCAATATCTCTTAAATCAATAGCAAGGAGGCACGAACTATAATTCGTGAGTCAACGTCGGGCGCTAGTACCCAGATCTGCATTATAGGAACACAGGTGTAGTATGAGTACAAGTCACTGAAGCAACCAGAACCCAGTAGGCTTTGAGGGCCCACTAGGAACATAGCCAACATAAGAGCAGTAAGTAACAGGAATACAAGAAAGTAAGGTTACATAAGCAAATAAAGCATTACAGAAGCTAGATACTCAAATAAAAATCAAGGAAGCCACATAGAGCATAGTTTCGCTAGCTAAGGAATAAAACAGGATCTCAGGAAAGATGGAACGTACCTAGGGTCCTTGCAACAATACAAAAATAATAACAACAACTAACATGAGAACGGATAAAGCAGAAAATAAGAGAACATGAATGGTATACCGGTAACCTCAAGATATAAGAAGGGGATGATAAACAAAATAGCATAATGTACAAATAACCTATAGACTAAGAAAATAAATAACCTACAGACTAAGAAGGTCCAAAAGTAAGGACTATAACTAGCATAATAGTAAATACAGAAACACAATGAATAAGTTCACACTACCAAACCCCCCATAAGAATAGCACCGTACAAAAAAATCACACTCACCCGTTGGCATCGCATACTGCTAGGGGTACACTGAAGAAAATAAGTGCAGAAAACTAAATACACACAATGAAGTCACAGATCCTGTGTATGCTCCTCCTATGGTACATGTAGGCCCGAAAGGCAGGACCCATGGAAGGGCTAACCCAAGATTTTCCCAATATATCCCTGCTCCGACCTATAGCACTCCTCTGGTCGTCTAGACCATAGGCAGGGTCTATGGAGGTACCCCCATCATGAAAAATCTCTAGCACCATAGTAATCTCATATCCCAAACCTCGATAGTAGTATCACCAAGGTCCTAAAGATAACAGTATCATAATGGTCTCCAAATTAATAAGTGTGATAAGTATAGAAAATTTGTACTCACTGTTGTACGATGACAGACTCAAGTGCCAGCAGTTGTACTCACTACCAAAAAAAATCGAACTAAAGTCCCAACATAAGTGGTCAATTGATATTACCCGATGCTAAGATTGAAACCTGGTCTAAAATAAATAAAAAGGATAGTACCAAGTTCCCGGCAGACCACCTAGTCTAAAACGGTTAATAGATTCATTAACTTATATTATTTTCAAAAAGCTTCTTTTATTACATTTTATTTCATTATTCATTATTACTATTATCATTATACAAAGTAACCAGCCTACGCAACTCGATAGTCAATGGATGATACTTGCCCTCGTCCCAAATGCACTCTCAAGACGAAGCTTGTGGCTCACTCTCTCATAGAATAAATGCAACAATACAAAAATATCTACAGCTAACCTATGCCCTGTACAGGCGCAACTAAGCTACAGCTAGAAGTATAATACACCAGCCTAAACTTGAGAGCATAGCCCAAACCAACCCACGCATCATCGTTCTACTACATCCAGAGTCACCCTAAAGACATCACGAGGCTAATACTAACTCTCAAGCATCGTAGTACACCAAATTGCTATCAAGAGAATGAACGAGAATGGGATGAAGAAGTAGTCCAAGTACACGGTAACAACATAGAAAACCCAACCCACAGATGTTATTCAGTACAATTATGAAAACAATACACCGAGAGAAATCCCCACGTAGCGTACCTCTTGTCCGACGATTAGCACGTTATAAACCGCAATTTTAAGCTAGACTAATAGAAAATGATCTCCAACGACTCTGAAATTTAAGAAATACAAATCCAGGAGTCAATATGAGTCTAACAGTACTATTTAAACTAAATTCCAAATTGCGCCTAAAACGGACATATGGGCCCTATTACCCAAAACCAAAAACAAACTTTACCACAGGGTCCTTGGTATCATCAGGAACCCATGCTCAGAAAATGAGCACAATCCTAGTGCATGAAGGGCCTCAAAAAAGCCAAGAGAAATTTGATCAAAATTGCAAAATGTTGCATAATTTCAAGAAGATAAAATAGAAGAATATACACCAACAATTAAGTGTAACTTGAATACAGAGTGCAACCCAACTCAATGCACCAGAAACTAATATAGCTGAGAATTTAGATAAAAAGACATCAAGATTAACTAAGGCAAAGAATGGTGAAAAATCTCTACTTTTATGGAAACAACGAAGGTGAAGTAACTTACAAACAGGGGGAGGGAAAGGGGAAATTTTGGTGAACTTCCTCCAAAGTTTGATGGTCTCCCTACACTGATTTCAACATTGTAATAGGGAAAAACAAAGTAAAGTTTCAGGAAAATATTCTGAAAAATCGAGGAGGAGGTTTATATACTTCCAGGTCGTAACTCATCATGATTGCATGGAAATACGGTCATGATTGCAAAAACAGAGAAATACATGGAATCACGATCGCATAGGGAAAGGCTACAATCCCGAAGAAGGAAGGGCGGGTAACACATTATGATCGTGCCGGTAAGCATCGCGATCGTATAGAAGAGAGGAAAGGGGAGGCATCATGATTGTGTAGGGCTACACTGTGATCATGGTGAGCTAAGGGAAAGCAGAGCTTCACGATCGAGTAAGGAATCTCCATGATCACAATGAAAAACTTAGACTGCACTAGATATAGGTTTAACAGCAAACCAACTAAGAAAGAAGAGTCTCTTAACACCACTGGGAATGCGTCTGGAGTCCAATTTACATTAAAAAAACTATGCTCGCACACCTAAAATGATATTTTGGACACAATAATGCAGTCAAAATTGGGATACGAGGTTGTTATGGGAAAATGTTCACCAAGCCAACAATTAGGCCAAAATGGCTAAAATCTCCAACCAATACCTAAAAAATGCAATGGCAACTCCGGGAAGTTATCCAACATGCTCACTTGCCTAAAATCATCATTCTGGAGCTAATGGAAGCATCGTAATTTCAATCTGATACTATGATCGCTGAAACACCACCTAAATTCCAAAATGAGCCTTGGCTGAAGTAAAATTCCATAATACTGCTCAAACTCAAAAGAGAAACCCCAGGACACAAACTTAAGGTCCATCTAGCCAAAATTGGCATTTCGGAGCTAATGGAACTGCTGGAATTTGATTTTTAGTACATCTTGAAGAAAACTCAACTAAAGTCAATGAGTACCTAATTTCAAGCTTTAAAACAGTCAAACTAAGATAAATCTCGACCAAGCCGCCAGGGAACTAGACTACCAGTTCCAGAAGGTCACAAATGACTTGGGGAAGCTAAAGAGCTCTAGAATACAAGATAGCACATAAAACAACAAAAATACTATAAGGGTCATTACAACATCCACTACTAAAAGTATTTTTCATCATCAAAAGTTAAGAAAAAGCAGGGAGAAGAGAGGGAGAAGGTACTTGATGAATAAAATAGCTATAGATGCTACACCCACATCTCACTCTCGATATGTCAGGTAGCCTCCTCAACTGGACAGTGCCTCTACTGCACCCTAAATACTTGAATATTCCTGGACCTCAATCTCTTGACATCCCTAGCCAAAACTACAATCTACTCCTCAACAAAATACAGACACTCATCCAACTGAGATAAATCTTCATAGAGAACATGAGACTCATCCGGGATACAAAGCCACAATATCAAAACATGGAAGACTGGATAAATAGCTTAATACATTAGAGGCAATGAAAAAGGGTAAACAACATTACCCACTCTCTCCAAAACTCAAATATTCCAATATAACGGGGGATAATCTTGCTCTACCTACCAAACCTCATCATAATAAGTAAGCAAGACACCCTCAAGAAGACTCTCTCACCAACTCCAAACTCTAAGGTACGAAGTCTACCATCTGCAAGCTCTTTTTCCTACTCTATATTGCCCGTAGTATATCTTGAATCAACCAAACCTGATCAAGAGAATCACGCAACAAATTTGAATTCTAAACTATTGCCTCAAGATCATCGAACCAACTGAAAGATGACTTGCACCGCCTACCATGCAATGCCTCAAATGATACCATCTAGATGCTGGAATGGTATATATTATTATATCTCTACCAATACTATATGATGATCCTACTTACTCCCAAAGTCCAATGCACATGCTTTCAAAATATCCTCTAGCACTTGAATAGTCCGCTTGAACTAGACGCCGGTCTGTGGATGAAAATTTATGCTAAACTGAAACTGAGTATCCAAATCTAGCTAAATAGACCTCTAAAACTGTGAGGTAAACTGTGTGCCTCAACCAAAAATAATAGACATAGGAACACCGTGCAACCGAACCATCTCACTAATGTGGAAATGAAATAGACATTGCATGCTATACGAAGAATAATTAGAGATGAAGTGCACCGACTAAGTCAGCATATCAACAATAACCCATATAGTGTCATGATCTCTGCTAGTCAGCGGCAACCCTAAAATAAAGTCCATAGCCACACACTCCAACTTTTAGATCAAAATAGGGATTCTCTGCGGCAAACCACCTGGTCGTCGATGCTTGAACTTAACCTACTGGTAGTTTAAATATGGGGACACATAATCTGCAACATCCCTCTTCATCTTACTCCACTAATACAATTATTGCAAATCATGATACATTTTAGCTGCACTGGAAAAATTGAATATCTGGAGCTGTGAGACTCAACTAAAATCATCTGAACCAACCTACTGACCTACAGTACACAAATGTGACCATCATACAAAAGGACTCCATCTGAAATAATATAAGAATTGTCGGACTCTCCATCTTAAATATGATCTCGGAGGGAAACAAAGTTCAGATCCTCAAATAGCCACTGCTGAATCTAATCTATCAAGGAAGATCGAGCCTCAACATAAGTGAAAACCCTCTTGGGTTCTGCAAACCCAATCCAACCAACTAACTAGCCAAGAACTGAACATATAATGGCAACGATCTCTCCGAAACTGCTAAGGCTATCAAGCTTCCCATACTAATCACCTTCTAACTCAAGGCATCTGGCACAATGTTAGCCTTTCTTGGATGGTAGAGAATGGTAATATCGTAGTCCTTTAAAATATCAATCCAACTCTGATTCCTGGAATTGAGTTGTTGTTATCTTATAATGTATTGAAGGCTACGATGGTCAATCTAAATCTCACACTGTAAACCATATAGGTATTGCCTCCAAATATTGAGCATAAACACTATCGCCACCTACTCCAAGTCATGGGTAGGGTAGTTATGCTCGTGAACCTTCAGTTGCCTCAATGCATAAGCAATAACTCTACCCCTGATGTGTAATGACCCTCATGGTCATTTATGATAAATACATGACTTTTGGCATTATAAAGCATTTTGGTAGTTTTCCCAATTCATTTATTACTTTCTGGGACTGGCAATTTGGATCCCTGACAACTTAGTTGAGAAATATCTCAAATTCCCTATTTTAGAGCCTAAAACTAAGTACTCATAAACAAAAGTCAACTTTTCTTCAAGATGATCTTGAAATTTAATTCTGAAAGTTTCGTTAGCTCTGGAATACCAAAAGAAATCAATATTTGACCTTAAGTTGTGTTTTGGTGATTTCGTTTGCAAGTTATGCAAAATTATGGATTTTAGTTAAGTTTGAAGTCTAAAGTGGAGCTTGAGTGGTAATTTGATGTTTGGAGTGTCAAATTGAAATTTTGATGCTTTTAGAAGCTTCAAAATGATTATTTTAGGCTAGGGGAGATTTTGGTATAATTTTTGGGCTTGTCGTTGCATTTTCGAAGTGTTGGTGGAGAAATGTACTTTTGGTCCTTTTGGTTTAAGGGGTTATTTTGAGAAAACGGCCTCAGATTTTTGTTCTGTTGATTCATTAAATTCTGAAATATTGTTTCCATGATGTTTGCTTATTTTATTTGTCAAATTTGGACACCATTTGAACCCCAAACCCTCGGAAGAGAAACCTAAATTATTGCAGATGGAATCTGTAACTGGTGCAGAATTCCTTCTGTGCGATCGTGATGAACCAGTTTTCCCTCTGCAAAATCATGCAATGAATCACATGATCATGATGGCTCCCAATAAAACTTCTTCTTTGTGATCGCAATAGGTAATTAACTCCGGGCAGCGCGATAGCGGAAGAGGGGCGTGATCTCGTAGTAGCGCGCCTGGAAGAATTAAATCCTGCAGCAATGCTTTTTCATATTATTTCAACCATAAACAATACTCCTTTGATTCTAGGGAGAAAATACTTTCCCAAACACCATTTCAAGTCCAAGGAAATTCTCGTCAACGTTTTTCATCAATTTCTACACGAATTTGGGTAAGTTTCCTTCTCTTCTTCTTCGTTATTTTCTATGATTCCTCCATTAATGGATTAAAATATGAAGTTGACGAAATCATTCCATTACTCGATTATTTTCGTATAATTCTTCGTCAATTGGATATACACTGCTCCTAAGATTATTAATTCTTCATAATTTTAATGTTATAATCGTAAAGATTGAATCTTTAATCCCTTTTGGATCAAATCTTTCTGGGATGATTTGAAGCCCTTCTTGCGTACACATTGTGCTCAAAGTTTTGAGCATGGGTTCCTGGCAGCATTGGAAACCCCATGGTGAAGTTTGTTTGCGGTTTGGGCAAGAAGGCCCTGCAAGCCCGTTTTAGGCCCAATTTTGGATCCAGTATGGAACTGAGTATAAAATACACCTTTATACTCATATTAATATATATAATTCATTGTCATAACTTTCAGATCATTTGGAGCACGTTTGATATCAGTTAGATTGCTATTTGTGGAATTGTAGCGCTTTGTCGTCGGACAATAGGTAGGCTCCGTGGGGATATCTCTGGTTTTATAGCTTTAATAATTGTACTAAATAGAGTCCTTGGTTGGGTATCTAGGTCTTATAGCACTCCAGTACCGTTCTTTCATCCGTTCTATGTTGATATTGATATGTTGGCACCCGAGTGATATGGGGGCCGAGGCTTAGCATTTGATTATAGATACCTGTGCAAGGCATAGGATGTGGATGTATCATGATTATATATGTGTTGTTGATATGATGTGCATTCATGACATGGAGTGACCGAGCCTAAGGCTCTAATAAGAGTGCATTGGGGCTGGGTAGTATCACCTTCTAATTGTGAACCTTGATGGCTGGCGGATAAATTGATGATAAGGATCCATAGCGGATGATTTGATGATAGAATTTCATGGTAGCATAAATAGCTAAATGAGAACATAATAATGATATAAGTAATGAGCTTTTACTGGTTTAGTCTTGACATAGTATCGAGCACTCGGTA
>JBDJHY010141207.1:0-13194 GCA_039654485.1 Withania somnifera | reverse complement strand
TCCATTAATATCCAAAACATATCAAGATAGCTCATAAAATCAAGATACATGCTTGTCAACCATCATTCCCTCCTATCTCAACTCATCAAACTACCTGTACAACCTATCCTTTATACTATGAGACACATACTTATCCATAAGTTCTCGGGAACATCTCCTAAGTCTCAGGAGGATATCCAGTTGGTTTAGAGTAAAAGTAAGAATTCCACCACTATCAAGACGGCCTTTGAAGATACAAAAATGGGTAGTCTACGCCATGCAACTGTACCATCCTTATTCAATAAACTCATAAAAGTAGTGATAAACTCAACTGGGTCCTTACCCTACCCACCCTAAAATCGAGGTGGGTCCATCTTACAAAGCCTTTTATATCTCCATTGCTGATCATCAGAAAACTCAATGAAGATTGTACTTATATATCCAATACCTAAAATATGAAGCTCATACACCCCATGTGCAATAGGTAGCTGCCACACCTGACCCTAAACTATTGGTAGATGTCCTGCTTGAACCTGAATCGTAGGGGGCTGGCACACCTACCCCTAAATTATTGGTGGCTACCCCACTAGCTCATGTATAACTGGAAATGACACTCTGCTATGTGGTCCCTGCCCTTGTCTAAGAACCTTGCAATGTACCTCCGTATGCTAAGCTATCAAGTTTCCTAAGTACCCTCAACAAGGTAACCTACAATTATAAGGCTGCAATATAATCTTGAGCTCAATCCTCATCTCTATCTACATAGGGATAAGGTGAAGCTGCCCTGGATCTACCCTTAGTTGGGGCTTCTGTCTAACACTCCCTCGGGATCTACCTCGACCTCTAACTCTTCACCTACCCCTTTTGGCTGGCTTAGGCACATCCTTATTATCCCTATCGATACCATCTCTAGTCCTCACCATAAGTCAAATAAAATACACAAGGACTCAATATACACTAATCAACAATGCTAGGTAGAAACAAAAGAATCAAGAGATGTTTCCTAGAGTTTTATAGCCTCTCGAGGATGAGTACATACTTTTCTACACAGATCCTTAAGACTATACTAAACTTGTCTTGTGAATAGTGGGACCTACAAACCCAAGGGTTTGATATCATCTTCTCACATCCTATAAATGAACGTGATGGAATCTACCTTCCCAATCTGATAGGTCAGCTTAATTCACAATCTAAATAATTTAAAAAAGGAAGTAATAACAAAAAATAAATAGGGTAAGTCAAAATGATTATCATAATAAAACTAAGGGTATTAATCCAACTACATAACCCAAGAAGTTGTTTCCACTATCACAAGAGACTAAATGTAAGATTTTATACAAGGAAAACACTAGTATCAACAAGTCTCTTGAAATTAAAGACTCAGATACTAACATAAAGAATATGCGGCACTAATGGAGAAACAATCAGCTACCTCGGGAAGCTTAAATGTCTCCCTAGAGTTTGAGGAGCAAAATGTCATGAAGTTCAGGGTTCAGTACCTGCACAATAGTACAAAAAATAAGAGTGAGTACTATAATAATGGTACTCAGCAGTGGCCTTGGCTAGCTAACTATAAAAGAAACAAATGGCCCCTAGTCTCCCAACGGTTCCTCCAAAAATACTACAACCTGCATAAATATCTCAGCATCCCAGCAATAGTTTATTCAAATACAAAAAATATGAGCAAATAGCCAACTCAACATATCATATAAGAGGAGTAAAGTACCACGAAAGTCAATATCCAGTAATAACCAAAGTCATCAATAGGGACCTTAAGCCAAAAAATAACCCATAATAGAGGGTAATTCCCAATTCATTGATAGTATCCAATATCAATTTTCATATTCAGTTATTCGTTCAGGCCTCAGCTATACATTTTAGATATTTAAACACCCGATCAAGACCTCGGTTATGTCATTTCAATAACATAGTCACTCGTATAGAGCCTTACTATGCCTTGTTAATAATATCATCACAAGATAGACACAAACTCGGAGCATCGACTATGTCTTTACAATAATCTCACTCAAGGCTCCACGGCTAACCAAATCAATATAAACAAATAAGATAGTCTTATCAAGACATAGTTTAATATTCATAGTCTAGTTTCATCGATGAGTAATAATTACAAATCAACGTGGAAAGGAAGGTACGGTGTAAAACTAATAGAGCCCTACTGACCTTCTCCTTTATCCTCTACTCTACCCCTCTAGCCCCCATTATGACTGCCTTGGATCGCTGTTAGCCGGTGAAGATACTGTCCTTAGAGGCTTAGTGGTATTAACTTCTAGATAAATGGACTCACACTATAGACAATCTCTAACATAATGATCCATCTCACCACAGTCTAAACAACCACAATACTTCCATCGACCAAAATGATCAGTTGAACTACCCCGGCCAGCACGGCCTTGAACCCTAGTAAACGTACCCCTGGCAACCTTGCTACTTTAGAAGATACTGAATGATGGTAAGGATGCCTGAACTAGTCCACTAGGTTGTCAGTATTTTGGGTTTTGAAGCTTTAAAGTGAAAACATAGAACTCTAGGGATTATTTGGGGTTCAATACCTCGAAATGGAAATTTTTCAGTTCTTCTCCAGGTTGTTTAAGGTTCTTTCGTTACTCAAATTTTGTTCAATTTTGTATCATAAGTTCCTAGTAACGTTGGGAACCTCTTGGAGTAGCTTATTTTTAGTTCTGACAAATGGGCCCCTCTACCTAATTTAGGCCTAATTTTAGGCCAAGTCTGGAACTTATCATAATTTACACCTTTAGACTTGTATTGATATGTGGAATACTTTTACACATATTTCAGAGCAATTGGAGTTCATTTGATATCAGTCAGAGTAATATTTGTGAGTTTGCAGTGCTTTATCGTTGGATAACAGGTAGGATCCTTGGGGCTATTTCTAAGTTATAGTGACTCTGTATCATTCTTTCATTTGTTTCCTTATTTGATACAAATTTAGGCATCTGTAATTATATGGTACCTGTGACTTAGGACTTTCCCATTGATACTTCTTTGACCATAAATGGTTGTTATTTTATGTATTAATACTTGTTGATATATTGTGCATACATTACACGAGAGTTTTAGAATTTGGCTCTAATGAGAGTGCATTGGGTCTGGACCAGTATAAACACCTGATTATTGATCCATGAAAGCTAAAGAATGGTTTTAGTTATAATAATAGATAAGGATATAAACCAATAAATTGAAATAGTTTAATAATAATATAAGTAAATGACCCCTTTTACTATTTTAGACTTGGCGTTGTATAGAGCACCTAACAATATCATTATTTTACTTATTTAAGCCTAGGATTTACACAGTGGCACCGGGAATTATCATTTGACTAATTAATGCTGGGATTTGAGACCGACTCTATTTGGCAGTGAGTAGAACTGCTAGCACTTGTGTTCGTCGTCATACGGCAGTGAGTACATCTTTCCAAAGCTATCACATACACTGGATAGAGGATTATTGATACATTTCTCTTAAGGACTTTTGGTGATACTATGATAAACAAGCGTGTAACGCCATGACTTGATGAGTATGGATTGATATTGTAATTAATTATGAGACATTAGTTGCTCGACTATGAGACCGTTGAGGCTCTGTTATATGAGATATGAGACTATGATGATGTTATAGATGACTTGTTGGGATCAGTAGGTTGGCTCCCTGGCGGTTCAATTGAAAAATATGTCAAATTTCCTATTTTAGAGCCTAAAACTAAGTACCCATTAACGAAAGTCAACTTTTCTTCAAGACGAGCTTGAAATTAAATTTGACAGTTCCATTGGCTTCAAAATTCTAAACAAAGTTACGATTGACATTAAGTTTGTGTTTCGGAGTTTTCATTTGCAATTTATGCCAAATTATGGGTTTGTTTAGTTTAAAGCCTAAGTTGGAGCATGACTTGTATTTTGGTGATAGGAGTGTCAGATCAAAATTCGTACACTTTCATCAGCTGCAGAATGGTGATTTAAGATAGCGTAGGTGTTAGTTCATTTCCCGAACTTGTCATTGTATTTTTGAGGTGTTGGTGGAAATTTCAAGAATTTAAGTCGAAGGGTTGACTTATTAAAAATTTTGTCAAAATGACCTCGAATTTTGATTTCGACTACCCCATTGGGTCCAAGGTGTCAAATCAGAATTTTGACATTGCCATTAGCTCCAGTAATGGTGAATTTAGGCTAGTTTGACCCTTGGTACACTTTTCAAGTTGTTCATGCTCGATTTGAGTTGGTAAAAAGTTATAAATTTACTTATTTTGACTAAGTCTTAGTTGGGCGTCATTTCACTCAAATGACCTGCAATCTCAATTTTGCTGATTCCATTGAGTATGAAATGTATTTTTCCACATAAAATACATATTTAATTTGCTAAAATTATACTACGTTCTATTTCCAAACTCTCGATTGAAATTTTAGAAAATTATTGTTTTACAGGTGCAGGATTTGACCGACTTATCAGTCAAAGTGTTGATTTATCAGTAGAATTCGAAAATCAAACATTTTGCCAACAAATCTGTTGGGCCGATAAATCAGACAAAATGATTGATAAATCGGCAAGTACTGATAAATTATCCATTTTTCCAACAAATCAGTGTATGCCAGTTCCAGGGGTACCGATATATCAGACAACTTCAGCAATATAAAGAAATATTCAGCAATATGAAGCAACTTTAGCAATTGCGCATAAACATATTCAACAATTGCTAAAGTTATTTTAGTAATTTTTGAATATTCAGCAATTTTTCCAAAATGGACCGAACCGGCCCGGACTTATATTTTTAGAAAAAATAAAATAGAAATTAGCCGGAACTTAGTAATGATTTTCCGCTTGAAAATTTTTGTATTTTCCTTATTATTTTGGGTTACTTCTGCATTGGAACAACTTGGTTATTCTTCATTGCTAGTTTGGCTGACCTATCTTGGAGGGAAATATAGGTACCATCAAGGCTGTATTTCAGGTCGTTAAAAATTGGTATCAGAGCTCTAGGTTCGTAGGTCCCAATATACACAAGCCGAGTTTAGTAGTCTCATGAATTGGAGTGAAGACATCCATTACTTATCCTCTGGAGGCTATGCAACTCTAGGAAAAACTTTTATTTCTTGATTCCTTATCATGTGCCCTTGGTCTGAGCTAACTCTACTTATTTCATTCCATTCTATCATCCGTAGCGATGACTTGTTCTTGGGTTTACACATTTTTAGTCAAGGTGTCATGTGTGATTCTGGTGCAAGACGTTCTACTAAGGAAATAAGTGAAAGAATAATAAGAAGGATGTGTATCCAGAGTTGGATTGTTCAGTGATTTTAAGGGAATGAATAGTGGAAGATTTAAGAGTATGAGATGTGAAAAATTGTAATTCAGAGATTTTAAAGTGTTCAAATTATTTTTTCAATTTAAACTGAGAATTTAAAGTCCTAGCAGCAATACTTGACTTGTAATAAATGAGAAATGTGGATGAGAAGATTACATAAATGGGTTCTTTGTTCGAATTTGAAGATTTGTGTAGGATTCGGTCATTGAGTTCATAGAGAAAAAATATGAAGTGAGATGGTTCAAAACTAATGATTTTGATGAGTATATAGATATTTTGGCAATGAATAAATAGTGTGTGCTTATGGTATGAACACCTCGTGTAGTAATTGGAGACTGCTTCTAAGACTTGGCATGAGTATTTGACTAATCAAATAATGATTGGAATGTGCCATTTGTAGGTGGGTATGGATTTGATATCTATTTCTAGTTTAGTAGCTTTCACAATTTTACATTTTCTTGCATTCTTGAGATCTCTTGTATAGGCCCTATGTCATTTATAACTTATCTAAAGTGGTGGTATGGTTTCTAGGTCGTTTATTTGGTTATCATATTAGTTTTCCTATATTAGAGATTCTATAGCTAAAACCATCGACTTCACTCAACATTTTGGTAAACAATCTCAGAGTTAAATTTTGATATTTCCATTAGCTTCATAGCATGGATTTTTCTTTGGATGAACCTTTGGTTCTAGTCTAGAAAATTTGGTTTTGAGTTTATGTAACTTCTTATGTTTGTTTTTGTACTTTAAATTGACATTTTGGATCTTGTTGATCGTGTTTTATGATTTTTTCTTTGTGACCATAGGGGATGTAGTGTCTTAGATTAATTTGATATCTATTTCTAGTTTAGTTGCTTTCACAATTTTACATTTTCTTACATTCTAGAGATCTTTTGTATAGGCCCTAAGTCATTTAAAACTTATCTAAAGTGGTGGTATGGTTTTCAGGTCGTGCATTTGGTTATGTCAGTTTTCCTATATTAGAGATTCTAGAGCTGAAACCATTGACTTTACTCAACATTCTGGGTAAACAATGTTGAAACCATTGACTTTACTCAACATTCTAGGTAAACAATCTCAGAGTTAAATTCTGATATTTCCATTAGCTTCATAGCATGGATTTTTCTTTAGATGAACCTTTGGTTCTAGTATGGAAGAGCTGGTTTTGAGTTTATGTAACTTTTCATGTTTGTTTTTTGTACTTTAAGTTGCCATTTTGGATCTTGTTGATCGTGTGTTAAGATTTTGTTTTGTGACCATTGGGGATGTAGTGTCTTGGATTGATTTAATATTTCTAGATATTATTGATTTGATGTGATACTGGGTATAGACTATGTCTCCCCTCATAGAGAGGTCATGGATTGTTATGCCAAGACCGTGATCTTAGATATGCCTGGTATACCCCTAGTTATGTGGAAGGCTTCATTTAGTTGTGCACTAATAGGGATTATTTCCTGTATTCAGGTTAGTCTTTTGGTATCTTGGGGGTTTTCGGCATTCCTTTCTTATGTTAGAGTTGTTAGTGTTGAGTATACGACTCATGGGTCAGTACTTGTCGTCAGTGAGTATCTTTATGTTCTTCTGATCGATCTCCCTTATTGAGACTTGAGAGTGAAATTGTTATAAATTCTCTCGGAATCAAATTCCCACAATTTTGTTAGCTCCTGAATGCCGACTTTGGTCTAGGTGGACCTTAAGTTCGTGCCCTGGTATTTTCATTTTGATTTTGTTACATCCAATCAACCAATAACCCAATGTGACTTCCCCCATAATCCCAAAAGGTATAACCAAGAATGACAAGTATGCAACGAAAAGGGTGTTAGAAAAAAAAATGTGCCCTAATAGTAACCTTACATGCTCTCCTCTAGAATTATGGCCCATAAGGTAGGACCCATGGGAGAAATCTCTATATACCTATCCTCCTTCATATATCTCTCATGTAGTATTGCTTAGTGTCTTAGATGGAGTTTATTTGAGGGTGGTTCAATTTTGGAAGTTACAAGTGTTCTTGAGTGTTCTTCATATCTTCATGTGAAGAAGATGAAAGAACTAGACCTTTTGATCCATCATCCTTGAGTCAAAGTGATTTTTTTGTGTTAAAAGGTTGCTAATATTCTTTCCCAAGTCATTAGGACCCTAGGTATTAAATTTCATTCAATTCTGAGTTAATATAAAGGTGTTTGCAAATTTGGTGTTCTTGTTGTGGTTCATTCCTTGATCATTGAAGATCTTCAATTTTGGTGTGGTTTGATCAATATTAAGTTCTTTTTGAGTTGTAAAAGGTGTTTAGATTGGGTATTTTCATGGTTAGGCAAATGTACCCAGGGTACAAAGGGAATTACAGCAAATTAAACTTTCCCATGCGCGTCCCAAGTGTTTTGCCAAGAGGGCGACCCATAGTGCAATGGAAAAAAGTTTTAACCTATTTAACTAAAACTGGAATGTTTTATGGCTTAATAACTGATAAGAGATTTTTTTGTTATATATATATAATTATTCCACAAACACCTAGCAGTATGGCACTATTTTAAGAATATAACAAGAATAAAGCTTTGACTGTCATGGAGGTATATTTTGTGCACTTTTTGTATTGAGGCGAGACCTCCCAGTGCATGAACTATGTTATTGATTAGGTGGTGTGGACCCCAATGTTGATATTGAGGTGTTAACCTCTTGGGTAGGGCCCATACTCTGATATGGAGGCGCGGACCTCCTTGGCGAAGCCCATACTATTGATATTGAGAAACAGACCTCCTGGGTGGGGCCCATAGTGTTGAAATTGAGGCGGCGCCTCCCATTGCACGGGCCCTTATATTGATACTAAGATGCATACCTCTGGGGCATGGACCCCAAGTTGGCACTAAGGTGCGGCCTCCTAGTACAAGAAGACTATATCCTAATTTACTTTTCAGCACCCTTGTGTAATGATTCTGCACGTATTGCTTGTACTTGTTAGGTTTAAAGGGGGAGTCATAGTGAATTATGTAATAATATACAGATTATGATATGAGTTCATAAACTTCACCAATTGGGGCCATTAATGGAGGAAAATAAGAGTTTCAAGTATTAAAACAAAGAAAAACTTACCCAAACGCATAGAAATTGAAGTGGGATGAATTGTGGCTTTTCTCAACCCAATAGGGGTTTGATAAATTATGAACAGAAAAGTCGTGCAAGGATTATTTATACTTCCAGTAAAGTATTCATCATGATTCATGAAGGAGGGACGCGATCGCATGGTAGAAAGGTTTTGTTCATCGCAAACGCGGAAGGTCTTAACGTGATCGGGATGAGTATAACAGTACAATGCTACCCGATCGCGTGAAGGGGAAACATGATCGCATTAAAGGAATAATCTGGACTACTTCATGATCACGTGGAACTAGATCGCGATTACATAGAGTAAATTTACATAGTATTAAGATCACGTCATTAGTTTCCACGATCACCTAGAGTAATTCACCTGCACTAGTTACAGGTTTTGACAGCAGAAGTAAAGAGAGGAATTACTCTGAATCACCACTCAAAATACATTTGAAGTCTAATTTACCCAAAAAAACTATGCACGCACACCTGGAATGATATTTCGGACTCAACGGTGCAGTCAAAATTAGAATCTAAGTTAGATCCTTAGGCTTAAATTCATAAAATTCCCACTAACACCTCAAAAATGCAACGACAAGTCTGCAAAATGAACCAACACCTCTAGTATCCTGAAATCATCATTTCATAGCTAATGAAAGTGTCATAATTCTGATCCGACACTCCGAACACTTATATACAACCCATGCTCTACATTAGGCCTTAAACTTAACGAAAATCCACAAATGAGCATAGATTGCAAATGAAAACTCTAAAACACAAACTTATGATCAATCCTAAAGTTGTTTGACATTTCAAAGCTTACAAAACTTTTAGAATTTAATTTCGAGCTCGTCTTGAAGAAAAGTTGACTTTAGTTAATGAATACTTAGTTTTAGGCTCTAAAATAAGAAATTTGAGACATTTCTCAATCGAGCCGCCAGGGATCCAAACTACCGATCCCAGCAAGTCATAAATGACTTCGGAAACTACTAAAATGCTTTTAAACTCAAAATGTCACGTATTAATCATAAATGACCATGAGGGTCATTACAGAAGGTTTGTTGAAACTCTGGTGAACATAATTTTAGGATTTCTCATCACTTGATTTCCTTTTAGAAATTATTTCAATTGATAATTACATTTAATTATGAAGAACACTCATTTACCAACTAATCCCCTTTTTTACTTTTTATATATTACATAAATAACAGCTAACTTACTAAATATTGGTACAAGGCCTAACACAATACCATATTTCCTGTGGAGTCGACCCCAACCTAGATGGGTTCTATAATTGACCAACGACCGTTTATTCTTCTTTAAGAGTTGTAATTTGAGCGTTATCAAATATTTACATCATTTCCAGGGAATATAGTTATCGGTAAAATCCAAGTGTAATATTAGTCATTTGGTCTTATTTCTAGTTTCACTTTTGTTTGTTGTTTTTGTTTATTACAAGGTAAATATGGTGCATGAAAAATACCCGAAGCTCGGGTGTACCATTATTTTCATTTGATCCAGAAATCAACCGAACACTTAGAAGGATAAATAGGCAAGATAACACAGAGTTACCTGAGCGTGAGAAGCTTCCCTTAAATGAGCCACCGAGATGGAACCATCCATATACAACTCCTAGACCTCAACCTGTGAGGAATAATAAGGACAATAATAAGGCAGATCTTGAGGGGGCCAGTGCATCATGGGCAATCATTCTTACCCTGCTAGCACCGGGCAGCAAATTCAATATCACCAGCACCATGATTCAGCTTCTAACCATGAAAGGATTATTTATACGGGTAGCTGGTGATGAACCTTACTTACATTTAAGGAACTTTATAGTTATATGAAAGTCTTATAACCTTCCGAGAGTAGTACCGAATGCCATACGATTGAGGCTGTCCCATTATTATTGAGAGGGGAGGCCACAATGTGGTTAGATAATTTACTCTCAAATTCAATAGAAAATTGAGGAAAGCTAAAAGAGTCCTTTCGTAGAAAGGTTCTTTCCTCCCTTCAAAATGTTAGTGCTAAGGGATGAGATTAAAACTTTGGGAAGAAGAATGAGGAGGCACTACATGGGATGTGGTTGAGATTCAACAGAAATATAAAGAAATATCTCACACATGGGTTAGGAGATAACTACTTAAGGGAGATATTCTACCGATCTTTGAATGCACCATCAAAGTTGGTTGTGGATGGAATTATGAAGGGTTTTATATGATGAGAACATATGCACAAGTGTCACAAAAGCTTGAAACATTAACCAGGAAAACCAGGGTTGGCATACCAGGGAATCAAAAGTGTTTGGTGGTGTCATAACTTATGCTATCTCAGCCAAACAATGCCAAAAAAAGGAGGGAGGTTACATGGAAATAGCACACATGAAAACATAAATTGACTTAGTATCTAAACGATTGTTAGGTGGAGGCCATGAGAAGTTAAAATTTATTCTTTCCTACACTAAAGGGTGGTATAAAGGTAATGACTCACACTTCGAGAAAGAGTCTAAGTATTTGCAAAACCAGGGTGTAGAACAGTTGGAGGAATAAAGATGTGTACAATAAGAGAAGGAATGGATTGTATATACGGCCCGATAATCCAGATCGAGAGGCGGGTACTTATAAGATAGAGGAGATGCAGGGAAAAGTACTGCAGAAGATGGAATCCAATGATGAGAGTTTACAGTCTATTAATATGAAGATCTCAAATATTGATTAGATGGTTTACTTTTATTTTACCTTGATAAAACAGCTCAAATTTCAGATGGGATAAATGACTGCATCATTAAACCAACGAAAAGTTGGAATGTTACCGAGCGATACAATTTGTAGTCATAAAAAATACAAAATATGAGTAACTAGACTCGTCATGCAATGATTTTATATCAAGAACTAATGGGAGGCAACACAAAATTTTTATTTTTATTTTTATTTTCTTTTATTCATGTTTGACGTTCATTTGATTATACATAGTGTATTCATGGGTAGTAGAGTAACTTGGGTGTTAGTGCGCAGGACTACGGAGCTTAAACGGATGATAATCTAAAGGAATGGAAGAATGGGTGAATCGCCCAAAGCTAGACAAAAAGCCTAAGCTTACAGTTCAAATGAAACAATACTGGATATCAAGGGGCCACAGACAAAGCTTTAGGACGATCTACCAAAAGTTCCGTCCCAAGTAAGTTTAATTTAAAATTGGGTCAGATTTTTCTATGATAATCCAACCCAATCAACCTTTTCAAACATAAATACCCATGATCCCTGCATTTAAATTCATTCCATTTCAAAACTCTCACATTAAGAAACAATCGTGTTTCTCCCTCTTCCTCTTCCAACTCACCCACTCAACTCTCCACTTCCCTCGATCACCAAATCAAGATATAATGACCCAAGTTAGTGGTATAATATCCATTATCTTCAGCTCTAAGTACTTTAATAAACCTTAACATTTAGACAAAAAGACGGTTGTTCAACAATATCGGTAAGTCTCATGTTCCAATTTCTATATATGTTGTTGTCAATGTTTAATCTTTCGCCATTGTTGATTGGTGACGTCAGAGTATCCCTAAGCCTAGTAATTTCAATATTTCCAAAATTATCCATTTAACTAGTTGGGGTTTTGTTGAATTGGGTCTTGTTAAGATACTTAAAATTATAAATGTGGGGTATGGTAATGCCATGAACAATATTAAAACTTGTAAGGATGTAAAATTATTATGATAATATTGATATAAAACAGGGGAGTGCATAGGCGAAGGCCTAGGCAAACCGTCTCCCTTGAGATGAATCACCTAGGCCCATCAATGAAGTGGAAGTAAATTATTTATATGGTCATGTTTCAGGGAAAAGAGATGACACATTAGACTAATCTTCTACACTAAGAAGGATCATCTAATTTTTTATCTATCATACAAATGATGGACTGGATGAACCGTCCAACCTTGGATGGCTCTCCCAAATCCATTGTCTATTCAATAATACAAAATAGTGAAAAATAGATGAGAGAGTAGACAAACAATCTCCTATTAGGCAAAAAGATTCGTCTCCTATCAGGCGAAACATCTAATATTTCTGTCTAAGACCATTTGTTCTGATTACACTACCTTATTCTATTCCAATGATTTGTGTGCTAATTCAACTTCTCACCAAGTATGAATCTACTAAACTTCACAAACGTCGAGGTGCAACATAATATAGTGGTATAACCTAGGGAAACAGGAAGAGGAGCATATCCCAAAACAACATATAACTGGATAACAAACACGACAAGCCCAGCAACTTGCTGAACATTTGTGGCCTGTATCAGTTACAAGTTCCTCATCTGAGGAGAAATCACATGATGAGTCAAGGGAGTCATTTGAGACAGAGAGAAGTAGCAGCAGTAGTGCAGAGAGCCCAATATCAATGCCTTCTACATCCCCAGATACACACCTATAGAGGGACATTTATCAAGTCATCAAGACCAAAAATCCTGAGTTTCGGGATGAGTCCCGGTGTGCTGTACCAGGTTCTGATAAGATTTTTACTGAGGGACTAACCACCAATGCATAGGGTCAGTTCAAAAGAAACATTACTGAGGAAGTAAGAATTATGACCACGTACTTTCCAGATTATCCAGAGATTGACCAGGTATTTCAGGACTATCAATTGAGTTGGATTAACAACCCTCTGTTGGATATTTTATGAGTGCGCGACACACTAGAAGGGGGGGTTGAATAGTGTGTTAGGAATTTTAAAACTTTTTGCAGAATTTTAATGGCTAAGAAGAAAACGGTAAATGACACAAGTGTTTAGAGT
>JBDJHY010141187.1:0-13194 GCA_039654485.1 Withania somnifera | reverse complement strand
CCAAGGGCAAATTCATCTTTTTGAGTAAACTTTCCATTTTTAGTAATCTTGGGGGTATCGAGTTAAGGAGACCTTATATTCATATCTCGATAGTTCCATTGAGTCCAAAACATTGAATTTGGTATACTAGCATATATTATTTGTTGTCATGCATCTGCAGTCTAGTGCCAGTAAAATGCTCTTTGTGATCGTGAAGGGATCTCACACAATCACGTGGTTCGTTCTAGGAAGGCATTGCAATAGTGAAATATTCTTCACGTAATCGCGTAGCTTTTTTTACTAACACACCACGATCACAAATCCTAGTGGTGAGATCACACAGAGTACTTTGGTCCAGTGATCTGAAATATAAAAATCATTGTAGCGGGTTTATTTCCCCATTTTACCATTCTTGACATTGAGAGAGCACTTGGGTATTTTCAAGGATAGTTTTTGAGCTGAATCACTTGGGTAAGTTTCTAAAAAATTAAGTCTTCAATTATTCATTAATTGTAATCAAATTTGGCAATTTCAAGCTATAAAATTTGGGTACTTTGAGAAAAAACTTGATAATATATTTTTGAGTTTTGAGTGGAAATTACTACCCTGTTTCTAATAAAATTTAATATTTATGATTCTTGTAACATGAAAAACTTGATTTTTAACAAAAATTTAAGAAAATCCATTGACCCCCGATTTCCATTTTTAGGGGGTAATTTTGGACATGATTTCTAAAATATCCATAGTATATCAAAGTTTATATATTTTTTTCTTATCTTATATTTGATTAGATATTTTAGGGTCGGAGGTTATGCGCAAAGGAAAAGCACCTGCTTGATTGGATTTTCGTCATTTAAGGTAACTGGAGTATTGAACCTTTTACAAAGCATTATAGAATCTTTATTTTGTGTTGTTTAATTATAATTAGGAGTAACAGGAATTATTTGGTGGTGTTCACGTAGGTGAAGTAATGTATGTAACCTGAACACTAGAGTCAAGCATATGAGGTTGACACCAAGGAATAAATATAAGTAAATATTTGTTATATTATTTTCTCCATATGGGTAAGGATTGATATGTCCATAAGGTGCCTAAAATATTGTCATCTATTTTATTTACTCCTTACTTGAGATTGCACCTATGAGAGTTCTTGGTTGTATTATTTTGTTATATTTTATTGATGGTCATGCCTGTGTGTATGCTTTATTTTCCATGCTTTGATAGTATGGTTGATAGATCACCGTGTGGGGGCTTGTTGATTTATTCATATTTGTTTTGCCATATTTCTCCCTAATTTCATTAATTATATTATTTTTGGATTTTGGAATTTGGATTTTGGAATTTGAATATGAACTTATGAGAGTTTGATGATGATATGGTACCTAATCTTACTAACCAAGAGTTGTGGTGACACGGTTACTCCATCTTTCCAGTAGAGTCTTATGTGATAAGATAGTCTAAGTTTTCCACATATACCTGATGTGACTAGATGTCCTAGATGTCCTGATCTTTCCTTTCCAGCTGAGCTTGAGATGACAGGTAGTACATAGTTTAGCTAGCCCCTATGGGTCCTGAACACATAGGATAGTGGCAGATATGTAGGGGAAGGTGATTATTTATTATGGTACTAATTTGTATGTGTTCTTGTGATTGATATGGAGAGATCTCAAAAGAAATAAGTAGTGATAAAAAATGTATTTATTGAAGATAATCTGAAAGAGTTGATGGTTTCTTGGTTGCTTCAGATGTACCCTTCCTTCCACGACTGGACTTGTGAGGTAGGGACGAATACGGATACTAGACTTGGGTATTGTTACTTTGGTTAGCTTGGCCTATTATAGTTAGTATTCACTTCACAAAGTATGACTCTCAGTTGTGTCAAATATACCCTTCCTACCATAGTGAGACTTAGGGATGCAAACTAATGAGGTACTATAGACTCCACCTATGAGGCCATAGTATGATGAGTAGTCTTTAACCCATGAGTTGCAAAATGGAATGGGGGAGGGATTTTCTTGTCTCTGAATTTGATAAGGATGTTATACTATACTTGGTACGATTTGGAGTAATGTGGTTTATAGTTGATACTTTTTTTGTGTTGGATTTAATGCCTCGATTATTATTACTGATGCAAAGTAAGTAGTTTCACTTTAGTATTGATACATCAGTGAGTGGATTGGTAATGACTTGATAGTATTATGCCCATGCGGGCTTAGGTTTAGTTGTTGAGGATACTATATTTTCGGCTATTTTATTATGAGTTATGGATTTAGTTATTACTATTATTATCATCCCTATGCCCTGTATCTATCTTTTTTCTATTCATTATAAATTTCTGGTGTTATATTGATTTATAGCTCAGAGTTTGTAGGATTGTGGTTGGGATGACTAGAGTAGTTGGTGATTCTTCATTATTTTGTTTAAGCGCCGAGTTAATGATACTTGTTGGGTACCCGTTGTTTATTTGGTACTTATTTCCTTACTTTTCTATATTTTTGTAGGTGCAGAGTCCAGTGCGATTAGATCTTCTCTCTTTCCAAATCAGTTTGAGGCTCGAGTTATTAGATAGTTGAGGTAGCTATTTGTAATCCATAAAATATCCAAACTCTTTTATTCATGTATTCAATCCAATTTGAGGATCCTAGACATTTTAGACTTTTGTATCTTTCAGTTATGTACTCCTTATATTTAGAGGCTTGTACATAGCGATACCGATTTCTGGATGGTTTATAGTTGGATTTTGCATATGTAACTTATTTTCTTCTCTCTAATTCATTAATTTCCATATTTACCCTTATTGAATCTATTATTATTACTTGTGTTGGTGGGTTAAGGAAGGTGCTATAACCACTTAGGATTTTGGGTTGTAACAAGTTGACATTAGAGCTCTAGGTGCATACAGTCTCATATATGTACAAGACAAGGTTTAGTAGAGTCTCATGGATCAGTGCAGAGAAGTACGTTACTTATCTTTGACAGGATACAAAATATTTAAGAAGTTATTCCCCTTGTTCTCTCATTCTTATCTTGTGTTATGTCTGTCTGGATTTTAAGATGAGGTTTTTTTTTGTGACAGATGGTGAGGAATAGGTTAGTATCAAGAAGAGAGATTTGCCTTGCCCCCATAAAAGAGGCACTAGTTAGAGATAGAGGTCATAAGTGGACCCAGGCAAAGGGCTGTGGAGCTGTACTAGTGAGAGATCATGCTCGAGTAGCCTCCCTGGAGTCAAAGATTCATGAGGTTGAGGGTCAGGAAAATCCAGACACTATTGCCACTCCATTGATATAGGAGACCTTATTTTGAGTTTTGTGGGTATTCGAGACTATAGCTCATAGTGGGGGTGCATCTACAATGTCCCGGCGCTTCCAGGATGGTATAGGAGTACATACTCCATATCAATAGCAGCAGACGGTTCCAATGATTCATCTTTTTGTGGGAAAGCCACCTATGGTTCACGAAGATGAAGGTATGCAATTTTTGAGTTTTGGATCCCTGCTTGTTCTTGGAGCGACTATGTTTGATAACAAGCATTGTCATTATGAGAAATTTAGGAGATGAACCCCCCACATTTTAGAGTGATAGAGTGGATGAGGTTGTGGTATTTTTGGCTACTTGTAGGGAGTTTCTAGAAAGTGTGAGGTTGGCAGACTCACACTGGGTTTTACACGTATCTCTTCAGTTGCATGGGCCAGCCCCCATATTGGTGGAAATATTATATAGCAGACAGGGTCACCTCCTATCACTTAGGATGAGTATGCTTAGACCTCTTATGATAGATATGTTCCGTGGAGTTTGAGGGAGGAGAATCTACACAAATTTGAGGGTTTGTCTTAGGATACACAACGATAGTGGAGTATGAGAAAGTATATAATGGTTCGCTTCTCACAAATCTTGTCAAGAATATTCATCGGTCTGTTTGCAATTTAGATATATCATTTGTATGAAAATTTTCATTTTTTCTCATCACGAAGCATCTTTTGTAGATATTGTGGGCATAGCCAAGGATACAGAGTTGATTGAGCGGGAGGATTTTAGGGACCCTAAGAGTAGGAGGCCTCATACATCTAGGAAATTTTATGGTACATCATATGGGAGTAGAGGTTCTAATAGACAGATGAGATGTCATCATCCACCTGCTGTGCTATATTTTAGGTAGCCATGAAGGCATTAGATATAGAATTCACTAGTCGTGGGACCACTAGTCCAGATCAGCTTCTTAGGAATTCTCAGCAGAGGTAGTCAGGCCATGGTTGACATTCAGGGCCTATTGATTCATCCTCACATATTTCATTTTCGAGATCTTATTTCATTTTTGGAGATCTGAACTACTTTATGAGACAGTGCTTGCGTTATTTCCATGAGCCCTAAACTATTTCTCAACATCCATCTAGAGCACTAGCGCCTTCGGTGAGAGGTCGAGGCAGGGAATAGTTTGGTAGGGGTGGTCGAGTTTCTGGTGGAGATAACAATAGAGCCATGGTTCCAGTGGGTGCTGGTAGAGGAGATGCTCTTTCTGGTAGAAGCATGGGTCATTGATAGGGATTTTCATATAGACTGGAGGCATAGGTTTCAAATGGAATGATATTAGGTATTGGTATAGTATGTATCAGTAGCCTTCTTTTGTATTATTTGATCCAGGTTCTGCGTATTCTTATGTATCTACATATTTTTGTATTGGATTTGGTATGATGAGTGATTCTCTTTTTAGCCCCATACATGTTTCTATGCCTGTAGGAGAATCTTTAGTGGTGGATCGGGTGTACCAATCTTATGTGATTTCCATAGTGGGTTATGAAACTTGGGTAGACTTGATTATCCTTGGCATGGTAGATTTTGACGTCATTTTGGGTATGGATTGGATTTCTCCTCACTATGTGGTCTTGTATTGTTATTCCAAGACAGTCTAGACGTACCTGGTATTTCGAAGATTAAGTGTAAAGTTTCTAGGGGTTCTTATCCCAGTAGAGTAATTTCCTTCCTTTATGATAGAGGATGATTAATAGGGGTTGTCTCTCTTAATTTGAATTTAGTTGAGACACCAGTGTTGACACACCTCTACTAGATTCTGTACCAGTCATATGTGAGTTTCTTGATGTCTTCCTTATAAATCTTCCAACCGTTCACACTGATAGGGATGCTAATTTTTCTATTGATTTAGAGCCGAGCACTAAACCCATCTCTATCCCTCTGTTATCATATAACTTTAGCTGAGTTAAAGGGTTTGAAGGAGCAGCTTCAAGATTTATTTGTTAAGAGGTTCATTATACTGATTTTATCTCCGTGGGGTGCTCCTATTTTTTTCATAAAGAAGAAAGATTGGTTGAGAGGATGTGCATGGACTATAGGCCGTCAAATAGGGTTACTATCAAGAATAAGTATCCTCTTCCTAGATTGATTACTTATTAGATTAGCTGCAGGGTGCTTCGATGTTTTCTAAGATTGATTTGAGGTCGATCTGCCATTAGTTTAGGATTAGAGCTTTGGATATCCCTAAGATAGCTTTCACGACCCGCTATGGTCACTACTAGTTTTCGGTGATGTATTTTGGGATGACTAATGCCCCCGCATCATTCATATAGTTGATGAATGGTGTATTTCAGCCTTACCTAGATTCTTTTGTTATTGTCTTTATTGATGACATCTTTGTCTATTCGAGAAGTGAGGCAGACCATGTTCAGCACATGGGGATTATACCTTAATGATTAAGAGAGGAGCGATTGTATGCTAAGTTCTCAAGTGTGAGTTTGATCTTAGATCAGTGTCATTCTTGGGACATGTGGTGTCTAGGAGTGTATTGTAGTCAATCCAATAAAGATTGAGGCAATCTGTGGTTGGACTAGGCCTACTTCCCCTATAGAGATTCACAATTTTGTTGGCTTGGAAGGGTATTATCACAGAGTCATTCAGGGGTTTTCTTATATTGCTTTCTCATTAACTCTGTTAACATAGGATAATGTTTCTTTTTAGTGGCCGGATGAGTGCGAGGAGAGATTTCAAAGGCCTAAGGCATATTTGAATTCAACCATGGTCTTGACCTTTCCTATGGAAGGCGAGTTTTTCACATTTATTGTGATGCTTCTCGAGTTGGTTTGGGTGGGGTGTTGATGCAAAAGGGTAAAGTTATAGCTTATGCCTCTAGAAAATTTACGACCCATGAGAAGAACTACCCTACACATGATCTTGAGTTTGAAGCCGTGGTATTTGTTATGATGTTATATCGTTACTACTTTTATGGAGTTTATTGTGAGGTATTCACTGGCCATAAGAGTCTTCAGTACATCTTTAGTTAGAAGGATCTGAACTTAAGGAAGGGACGATGGATTGAGTTGCTAAAGGATTATGACATGAAAATTCTATACCACCTAGGTAAATCTAATATGGTAGCTGATGCTTTGAGTGGTAAATCAACTAGTATAGGTAGTGTTGCATTGATTCGGGCAGAGGTATGACCTTTATCCAGGTAGGTTCAGAGTTTGTCGAATAGTTTGGTTTGTTTATAGATTTTCGATACTGGTGTTCTTGCTTTCATGAGGTCGCGTTCTTCCCTCGTGGAGAAGATTAAGGAGAGGCAGTTTAAAGATGAAGAGTTGCACATTATTAGAAGAAGGTGTTTAGGGGAGAAATAAAAGAGGCCTTTCTTAACCCGGAGGGTGTTTTGAGGATTCATAGCCGGATATGTGTCCTTAATATCGGTGATTTAATCATCTTGATTATATTAGAGGCATATAGTTTGAGGTATTCCACCCTTCTAGGACCAGGAAAGATGTACCATGACTTGAGCTAGCATTATTAGTGGTGTGGCATGAAGAATTATATCGCTAAATTTTTGGCTATATGATTAAACTGTCAGAGAGTTAAGTTTGAGCATCAGAGGGTAGGCTGAGTGTCTCAGAGGAAGCCCATTCCTTTATCGAAGTGGGAGCGTACTACCATGGCTTTCGTTATGAGATTATAGGACCGTGGGTAGATTTAACTTTATTTGGGTGATTTTATATCGATTGACTAAATTTACTCATTTCATTTCGATCAAGGTTGATTATACGACAGAGAAGCTAGTAGAGATTTACCCTAGTCAGATTGTTCAATTACATGGTATTCCTATTTAGATCATTTTCAACCATAGATCATTGTTCACTTCATATTTTTGGAGATCGTTACGGAATGTATTGGGCACTTCTTAAATAGAAGAACGACCTTTCACCCTTAAATCGATGGCCAGTCTGAGTGAACTATTCAAGTTTTGGAAGATATGTTACGTGCCTGCGTTATAGATTTTGGGGATCTTTAGGATAAGAATTTATCATTAGTGGAGTTTGCTTATAACAATAGCTATCACTTCACTATTCAGATGACATCTTTCGAGGTATTCTATGGTATGAGGTGTAAATATCCAATCGGTTAGTTTGATGCATTTAAGGTGAGGGCCCTTGATACCAATCTTATTTATTATTTTATGGATAAGGTTGAGTTAATTAGAGCTGATTGTTGACAACCTAGAGTAGGAAGAAGAGTTTTATAGATAGGCGGGTTTGACCCTTAGAGTTCATAGAAGGTGATCATGTTATGCTAAAGGTGTCACCCATGAAGGGTGTGATGAGGTCGGGAAGAAAGGAAAGCTTAAAGATCGATTTATTAGTGCATTTGAGATTCTGAAGCATATTGGGGAGGTGTCTTATGAGTTAGACTTAACACCTAGTTTGTCAACAATGCATCCTACATTTCATGTCTCCATGCTTCGGAAGTATATTCCTGGTGATTCTCATCTTATTCATTATGAGTCTCTGATGTTGGATTTGGACTTAACCTACAAGGAGGAGCATGTGTCTATGCGAGGTAGGCAGGTTGGGAAGTTGCGAACCAAGGAAATTATTCAGGAAGTTTCAGTAGAAGCATCACCTATTTTCGGAGGCTACTTGGGAGATTAAGTACAACATACATGCTAGATATCCATAGCTTTTTTAGGCTTCAGGTACTTTCTATCCCTTTATGTTTGAGGAATAATAGAGTTTTTAATGATGGATGATGCAATGACCCTGTTTTTGGCATTTTTTATAAAATTACCATTTTACCCTTTTCAAGAGTAGCATCGAGTCATAATTATTTAGTCTATAGGATTGGTCCTAAAATGTAGCTAAAAATTGTGAACTTTAATAATTTCTAGTTTTTGAAAGTCTTTGTATCGATATAGGTGGATTTAGACCGTATTTGGAGTTTAGAGTGTCAAAACGGAATCTTGTCAGTTCCATCATCTCCAGAGTGTTGAAATTGGTGTAGTAGAACCTTCGTATTAAGTTTTAAACTTTTCATGTTGATTTTAGCTTATTTGATGAGACAAAATTCAGTTTTAGGGCTAAAGTTTAACTTTGATTAACATTTGATCATCGTACGCTCGCATTTGAATTTCTTTGATGTTGTTTGATTTAGGAGGTCATGTTTGGGATAGGAGAAGGTTCAAAATATTTTTTGAGAGTTCTGAAGGCAAATTCACTTTTGAGTAAAGTTTTTTGTAACCTTGGTAGGTATCTAGTAAGGAGACCTCAAATTCGTATTTCAATGATTCCGTTGAGTCCAAAACATTAGATTTAGTAGGGTAGTATATATAGTTTGCATGCATGAGATTCTGAATGAATTCCAAGGGTCTATTCGGGACTAGTTTTTCCAAGTTTTTTTCATCCTGAATCTGCAATATGGTGCCAGTAGAATTCTCTTCATGATCGGAAAAGCATCTCACGCAATCACGTGGTTTAGTTAGGGTACACATCTCGATCGTAGGAGCCAAGTGATGCGATCGTGCAGAGTAATTTGGTCCAGTGAGCTGAGACATAAAAATCACTATAGCGGGTTTATTTCCCCATTTCACCATTTTTGACTTTTAGAGCTCATTTGGTGTATTTTCAAGGATAGTTTTCGATGTGAATCGCTTGGGTAAGTTTCTAAAACATTGAGTCTTTGTTTACCTCTGATTAATCATTGATTTTAACATCAAATTTGATGATTTCAATGTATAAAATATGAGAATTTTGAGAATATATTGATAATATATTTTTAAGTTTTGAGGGCTGATCGTAACCTCGTTTTCAATAAAATGTCATAACTATGATCCTTGAAACATGGGAAAATTGATTTTCAACTAAAATTTAAGAAAATCCATTTAACCCCTGATTTATGCATTTTATAGGAGATTTTGGAACCAATTTTCAATATTATCAAATTTTATATTTTCTTATGCTTATCTTATATTTGATTGGGTACTTCAGGGTCAGAGTCTATGCATAAAGGAAAAGCACCTGCTTGATTGGCTTTTTTTCATTTAAGGCAAGTAGAGGCTTGGCCCTTTTACAAAGCATTTTAGAATCCTTATAATGTGTTATTTGGTTTTAATTGAGAGTAATTGGGATATTTTAGGGATTTCCGTATGGGTGAAGCAATGAATTTCTCTTGAAAACTAGAGTGGAACATGCGGGATTAAAATCAAGGAATAAAAATGGGTAAATATATATTTTGTTTTCTCTATTTGGGTAAAGATTTGTATGGCTTTATGGTACCTGTGGTATTATATTATATTTCATTGATTCCTTACTTGATGTTGCGCCCATGAGAGGCCTTGGTTGCATTGTTGTGTTGTTATATTTGATTTGATGATCATGCCCGTGTGTGGGCTTTATTTCCATGTGTTGATATTATGGTTTATAGTTTGCCCATGTGGGGGCTTATTGATTTATTCATATTTATTGTGCCATACTTCTCCCTCATATAGTTAATTCTATTATTGTTATATCTGGTACTATAATTTGAACTTATAAGAGTTTGATAGTGACATAGTTACCAATCTTACCAACCAAGGGTTGAGGTGAATGAGTTTCTCCATATTTCCAGTAGAGTCAGATATGATGAGATAGTCTAAGTATTTACAGTTATTCCTAATGTGAAAAGATGGAATGATATTTCTAGCTGAGTCTAAAGTGATAGGCAGTACATGACTTAGATAGCCCTGTTAGGTCCTGACCACACCAGATAGTGGAAGGTGTGTACTGAAGGTAATTTTTTTTATTATGGTACTGATTTATATGTGTTTTTGTGATTAATATGAAATGTCCTTGAAAGTGATGAGTAGTGATCAAAAATGTCTTTATAGAAAATTATTTGAAAGAGTTGATGTTTTCATACGAGATCGGTATTGATGTTGGCCAAAACATCACAAGGCATTTTCGGTTTCGTCAGATATACCCTTCCTACTGCAACTACACTTGTGAGGTGGGGACTAATATGGATATAAGACTTGGGTATTGTTACCTTCGCCTATTCTAGTTAGTATTCACTTCACGAGTCTGACTCTTGGTTGCATCGGATGATCATTGATACTTTTTTAAGTTTATTGTAATGCCTCGATTATTATTGCTGATGCAAATTAAGTAGTTTCATTTGATTATTGATACATCACTGAGTTGATTGGTAATGACTTGATGGTATTATCTCGGCATGGACTTGGGTTTGATTATTGAGGATACTTTATTTCTGCTGTTTTATTATGAGTTCTGCCTTTAGCATTTACTAATATTATCGTACCTATGCCTTGTATTTGTCATTTTTATTTTCTTATAAATTGCTAGTGTTATACTGATTTATAGCTCGGAGTCTGAAGGATTGTGGATGGAATGATTGGATTAGTTAGGATTCTTCATATTTTTGTTTTAGTGTTGAGCCAGAGATATGTTCTAGGTACCGTTGTGTATTTAGTACTCACTCCCTTGCTTTTCTACACTTTTGTAGATGCAAAATTTGGCACAATTTAATCTTCCCCTTTTCCAGATCAATCCAAGGCTTGAGTTATCAGAGAGTTGAGGTATTTATTTGGCTTTCGATAGATGCCCAAACTCTTTATTCACGTATTCAATCCTGTTTGAGGATCCTAGACATTTGAGACTTATGTATCTTTCATTTATGTATTTCTTCTATTTAGAGGCTTGTACACAGTGACACCAGTTTCTGGGTGGTTTGTAGTTGGATTTTGCATTTGTACCTTCTTTTATTCTCACTTACACAAATAGTGGCTCACTGTCCTAATCCAAACAAGGCACAAAATAAGTATATATATATGAACACATAGATCCTAGATTAAATAAAATTGAGTCTAAGTGATGGTAAATCGATATCTTTCCTACAATCACCGTATATGATGTCACGACTCGATTTCTCAGATAATGATGACACCTACTACACCACTAGTAGGAAAACCAAACCCATCGTCTGAAACCAAAATAGAGGATTACTATATCAAATGCGAAAAACACAAATGTAATAATCAGTAGATGAATAAATGCGGAAGTAAAAAGAATAAAAAATAAATGCCCAAAATTCAATATCAGTGTAATATGAACCACTAAGTACATAACAAAGAATTAAAATGTCTAATACAACTGTGTCTCCGAAAATACATGGAGATCAAATAGAAATATTAATGTCGAAGAGAAGCAGGAAAAGTCGGACGCCAAAATCACCCTGAATCTCTAAAAATCATTATAATCTGCACGAACAACGATCTGTAATCACGGTCGGGCAACTGTACTTGGATTTGTATATGTGCAAGTGTAGTATGAGTACAAATTGCCGAAGTAACCCGTACCCAGTAGGTTTTGAGGGATTACTGAGCACATAACAATAATAAAAGTAGTAAATAAGGAAGATAATAAGTATGGTCACAGAAGAAAATAGTACATCAAGGGAGCTGGCTACTCAAATAAGAATCAAGTAACAAGTAAACATGTATCACTAGCTATTCACATAACAGGACCTCAAGAGATGAAGGAAAACGTAACCGGAATCCATGCAACAGTATATATGAATAATAATATGATAAATGGGAGTCAAAAGAAGATACGAGAAGAACATGGATGGTATACCGGTAACTTCAAGTAAAGGATAAACGAATGAATAATAGTCTAATGCACAATTTCCCACATAACATGAAGTACCAACTAACCAATAGTAATAACTAAGCAGTAATAATAATACTAAAGTAATGCATATAAACACTATTAAGTCCCTCAGAAAAAAAAGCGAACGTACACAAAAACACGCTCACCCATAGGCATCCACATACTACCAGGGGTACATTGAAGAAAACAAGTGCAAAAAAAAGTAAATACAATCATATGAAGTAACCAGTTCTGCATATGCTTATCCTCCGGTACCCGAAGGTTCAACAGGAAAACCCATGAAAAGCTAACCTAAATATTCTCGATATATCTCTCCTCTGTCCTATATCCCCCCTCCATATTGCCGTAGCCTGGAGGCAAGGTCCATGGAGGTATGTCACCACGTATGATCTCTAAGTCATCATAACCTCACACCCAAATCACAGATGTCACGACCCGATTTTGCAGATCATTATGGAACCTACTATACCACCAATAGGAGAACAAAAACCCATAGTCTGAAGCAAAAGCGGAGGACTACTATATCAAATGCGGAAGTATATCAATAGACAAAAGATAAATAAGTGCAAAACTTATAAAGAACCAAATAAACATCCCAAAACCAGGTATCAGTGTCAAACGAACCACTAAGTATAGAAACAATAAGTATGAAATAGGTGTAATATAATTGTATCTCTGAAATACATGGAGACCAAATAGTAATGTCAAATCTGAAGAGAAGTAGGTGAAAGCTGGATGCCATGCTCACCCTGAATATCTGAAGTAAGATGTAAATGCACAAACCGCTGGCGGTAATCACGATCGAGAACCTGTACTCAGATCTACACATGTGCAAGTATAGTATAAGTACAAGCTGCCGAAGCAACCCGTACCCAGTAGGCTTCGAAGGACCACTAAGCATAAAACAATAATAAAATCAATAAATAACAAAATAAAGAAGTGGGGTCACAGAATCAATAGCACAAAAAGGGAAAGCTAGCTACTCAAATAAGAGTCAAATACAAACGGACAAGTATCACCAGCTAGTCACATAACAGGATTTCAGGCAAAGAAAGAAAACGTACCCGAAATCCTTGCAACAATATATGTTAATGATAATTCAATAAATCAAGAGTCATGAGAAGATAGGAGTAGAACGTGGATGGTATATGCGTAACCTCAAGTAAAATAGGAAGAAATGAACAATAATCCAAGGCACCAACATCCCACATAACATGAAGTATCAACTAACCAATAATAATAATTAACAGTAATAATTGTAATAAGATAGATCGGAAG
>JBDJHY010141168.1:0-13194 GCA_039654485.1 Withania somnifera | reverse complement strand
TCAATGAATTGGGGCAACTACCAAAAAGCCCTAGGATGCAAGACACTACGTATTTATCATAAATGACCTAAAGGGTCATTACAATAAACTAGTATTCATCAGGACCAAGCCCACACATAAGAATGCATTTTCTTTAGCATTCTTACATAGCACATTGTATTCCTCATCATTGTGTTCACGCTTTTAATTTGGGACATCAATATTTTAATCATTTTTCTTTTTAGGGAACATTAGACCATCAGTGACTCTGTTCCAAAGTTCTTAATCTTTAGCTTATAGGAAATTCTCTATTCCCTGCTTCCATCATTGATAGTAATTTCCATTGAACATTAGTGGATTTTTGGTGTGTTTTCCTTCCCATGACCGAGAGGAGGTGCAAAATTCATGATCTTTCTCTTAATTAATCTAATTTTAACAAGAGAACCTGCTCTGATACCAATTGAAGAATTGTGCCCCCTAACAACTATAAGGGACCAAGTCTATACAACTCGTTCCTATGATACGTTCTATAGTAATAATCAAGAAAGTAAAAAACACAATAATTTAGCATGGAAAACCCCGACTAATAAAGGGAAACTACCACGACCTGAGCCTATGTAGATTTAACCCAACTTCACTAATCCTGTGAGCCTCAACACAAAGTTAAGATTATAATCAAATGTAATCCTAGGAAGTAACTCTATTTCCTAATATTGTTCATCAATCACCCTTGAATGATGAACCCACAGACTCAAGTTTCCCTCAGCATGAACCAACTCAAAATAACTTCTTGCCTAAATTAGAAATCTAGGAAATGAAAAAGTTAAAACTCAACAAACTTCCTAATACAAAGTGACTAGCTTGAAAACTATAAGTATGACTATAAAAGGAACAAGTTCTTTAGTCAGGTATTTGTACATCAGTTGAACTTTTAGATTGCTAGTGATGCAGTCAGAAATGAACTCACTCGATTTCAAAATGCCTTCTTGTTTTTCTCTCTTTTAATGAGTGAGAATTCATTATGGAGATCATTGGATATTTATAGCTCTACTGCATACTCTCATGCTAGTAGAGCTCTAATATACAAGGACTCCTTTGCTCAAAGGACTTCTCATTCCATGCAATCTTCTCAGATGCTCGACTCTTCCTTATAATTATCTTGCCTCCTTATATCTATATTTGATCCTTATCTCTTGACTCCTTATCTCTTTTTTAGGAAGGTTCTTTTACTGTGTTGAAAAGTCACTTTTACTGCATATTGGTCTTTAGCTGAAAGGATAAGATTAAAGCAACTTCTTCCCTCTATTTGGTAAATCATCAAAACTTCATTAGGTTCAACATTTTGTGATTTTGTTTGTTTTTAACTATTTCATCCTTCCAATAGTTGTTTTATGGTATTTGTGGTGAGTGAGTATATGTCAACGTCCCCAAAATCAATCATGATGACACCTACCTCACCCACTGAAAGAGGTCATCGAAAAATCAACAACAAAAATAAATATGTTAAGTGAAAGAAATAAATAGAGTCAGTGAGAAGATAGAAGGTTGAGATCGATATACAATACTTAATTCCCAAGACAAGATATTTACTGTCCCATAGTCATGGAATATATAGAATACTGATTAATTAAATATTACAAAGTCCTAGTATTTATTACTGACCAGAATTGGACCATTAACAAATTTTTTGTCTATACTAGTATCATAGTATTAGATTTAGGAGAAATATAAGAATTAGAAATTGAAACAAAACTATACTAGCCTTTATGAATGTTTATAAAGATAACTCAATATTAAAAGTTGTTTTAATAGGTAAAGACTAAAAATATCAAAGACAAAATAAGATATCCTGCCACTACTGGAAGAATATGTAACTACCTCAGAGTATCTCGATGATATGCATGGACTGGAATGGGAGGAATCTCCTGATGATCCTGGCACATCATATGCATAATAAGGGGAGAACAACAAGTAATAGTACAGTTTGGTACCCAACAAAGTCCTCGATGGATCTAAATATAAAGAAATGATGAGAAATGCTAATAACCAACCAATCCTCTAATAACTACAACCCACAGACAGTACTACCCAACAATCCAATAGACAATATATATATATATAAGTACAAAATGATCCAAAAAAAAAATATTCCATAGAGTCTCAACATCAAGCATAGACTACACAAGTCTTACGTTTCCAAAATAATTAATATAATTGCTCATAACTCAACAACACAAAAAAATATTCATAAACAAGTATATCATATTCAAATACATCTCAGAACAAATAATAGTAATAAAGCATCACACCAATATTGCAATATCAATGCAATGTATTAACAAAGAGATGCATGTTTGTCCTATCAGTACACACCAATTCATATGGTAGATCATTCGGGACCCATAAGAGATCTACGAGGTCCATGCACTGCACAACCTCAAAAATGGGCCTCAAACGAATAATAATATTGAAACATCTAAAACGGGATTCGAAATATTAATCAACAATTCAAACATCAGAACAGGCCACAAACTGTCAACAACTCAAACATAATGGGCCTCGGACTATCAATCATATCATTTTCATCTTTTTCAATCCACAACACAAGTTCCACATTTAGATATCATCAAGTACACAATTTCATAAGTAAAATCATGGAAATATTGAAATTTTACATCACAAGAAAATCATATCTGTCTCTCATAGTCAATCAATAGCATCATCATCATTTTAAATTCAACTATCCTCTAAAAGGCATTTCAACTAGTGCATATTTCATAATTTTCAAGACACCATAGGACATAACGATACAATATCAATCCATCAGAATTAAGCCACCACAAGCATTGCAATAAGATACTAATTAATCATATCAACCCACCACAAGTTATCATAACTAGTTATTAATTTATCACCATCATAGTATCTCAAGGATCTTTATTAATATATCAATTCTAACCAGTTATGATATATCAAGGCATTACTTTCACAATCAACTTCTCAATTCACAACATTAGACAAAGGAAACCATTCATCATATAATTTTCCTTTATTTTAGCCTGACATGCTTGACACTGTTACCTGGGTGGATCCTTTTCATTTCATCAATACATATACTCACAATATTCCCATTACTCCTATTTACAAGAAGCTAATCAAATAAGCACATAAAGCACTTTATAAAAGACCATTAAGCATCAACTTGGCTAAAAATTGTAGAACAAGTAGTTGCTCTATGGCTTTGTCCTCCCGTAAATCCTCCAAATGCACATGATCTAATTACAATCACATTACGCATTAGAAACACAAAAATCAATACCCATTGTTCCATATTTTAAAGATTATTCAAAAAAATTTCTCCAAGGAAATGACAAGAGTAAAGTCGGAGTTTTATTCCAAAAATGTATTACTTATTACTAGGGGATTCTAATATGAAGCTTCATTAAATTCAATTCAAATTTATAATTCGAAACCAATGAACTCGATCTTTAAGCTTAGGTATAAAATTCCCATTTTAGCATTGAAAACCTTTATAATCAAGGTTAAACTAATGATAAAGTTGATATAGATTTATGAAGTAGGACAAGGAATCATTACCAATATTTTAGGCACAAAATACAACTTTTTGTTCTTGCAAAATTGGGTAAAAATCAACCAAGTTTAAAATATAATGAAATGCATTCATGAGAAGATGGCTTACTGTATAATGAATAGCGGCTTTTTTGCAGTCGTGGTGCCTTCATCACGAACGCAACCTGTCCCAAATCAGGACTACCACAATCATGGTGGATCAATCACGAACATAAAGAATCAACCTGATCCATCCTAGCCTTTACTCTTCACGATCATGGTCTTAAGGACTCTATTATGATGCACAAGATCATAACCCATGCGGACACAACCTAGGGGTTGTAACTACGATGTAAAAAGACGTTATCTATCATGAACAAGACCTAAAGGTCGCAAACATGACAAATTATACATCAATGCATAAGAAAACGAGCAAGAAAAGACCTAATAGTAAAATAAATCAACTAATCAGTCCCCCTGGATTCATTTGGTGTTCCTTACACAATATCCATATATGCAACTATACAAAATCGATATACGGGACTTTGAAGAACCATCAAAACATAAATCCAAGTCTCCTTGATTCGATACCCGCTAAGAACAAATTTAAACAAAACTTTACTCAAACAGAACAAAACACCCTTGGAAAACATTAAGAATCTCTTTAGACCGAAAATAACCTCCTGAAAACAACAAAAACATTAAATTTTTTACCTAAGCACTTACAACTAAAATTTTGACCCAAGTCAAAACCTTTTTCTTGAATTTTAATGTTATTTTTCCAAACTTCCTAAACTCAACATAAAAAGGTTAAATTGAATATAAAGGTTATCCTAGACCAAAATTCATATTTTGGGTCTGACGAAATTGACGGATATCTAATTTGAGACTCAAAACCTTAAATGTTGTTTAAAGTCAAACATTCCAAACTTGAAACCTTAGAACATAAATTTTTCTAAAAAACAACAATCTACCCTTCACAGTCACAAAAAGACCACATAAAAGCTCTTAATATGATATAATTCAATAGGAAAGAGTAAAATGGTAATTTATTCTTAAAATAGGAAAATGACCGTAATAGTCATTACATCATCCACCAAACTTTAAATATTGTCTAAAGTCAAACATTTCAAACTTGAAACCTTACAATTTTTTTAAAAAAAACAACAATTTTCTCTTCCCATTCACAAGATGGCCACACAAGAGCACTTAATATGATATAATGCATTAAGATAGGGTAAAATGGTAATTTATGCTAAAAACGGAAAAATAACCTTAAGAGTCGGTACATCATCCATCATTAAAAGCCATGTTTGTCCTCAAACATTAGAAAATAGGAAATAGATAAGATGTGAAAAAGCTAGGAATATCTTATTGAACGTCAGCCTTAATCCCCTAAATAACCTTCTCTATTAGTCGATGAATTTACTAAACCTTAAAAAAGGTCTATTTATGGTCCTAAACATCTAGAACTACCAATCCAATATTGCCAAAAACCCCTCCTCAAAGGTCAAGTATGGATCAAAACTCACTGAATCACATATTATTCATCTAGCACATACTCTGTAATATTAAAACATGAAGAACCAGATGCATAGTTGACAAAAAAAATGGCAGGGCTAGATTGTAATGCACCTCATCCTTACACTCAAGGATATCAAATAGGCTAATGAATTTAGGGATGAGATTACCCTTCTTCTTAATTTTCATCAATCCCTTCATGGGATACACCTTCAACCACACTTGATCACCTTTCATGAAGCCAAGTCGCCAAACCTTCTATCAACTTAACTCTAGTGCCTACTCTGAGACATATGCACTCTACTCTAGATTACCCTAACCTTCTCTATATATATCTAAACAAATTCGTGCCCATGATCTTCCTCAAAATCCACAAACTGTCTAGTAGGAGATCTACACCTCCTACCATATAACGCCTCAAACGGAGCCATATGAATACTAGAATAACAACTTTTGTTATAGGTGAACTCTTCAAGTGGAAAGACATTATCCCAACGACCTCTAAAATAATCACACATGACCTTTAACACATAAATGGTACACTCCAACTGACCATCATTCTGGGGGATGAAATATTATCTTTATATCTAACTGAGATCTTATCTTATGCTGCAAAGTTCTCTGAAAGTGCAAAGTGAACTGAGTACCCTAATCCAAGATGATAAATATAAGGACCCCATGAAATCAAACAATTTGACTGAGACATATCTGGGCCAACTATTCTGCACTACACCATACCTGAACCGAAATGAAGTAGGTAGACTTGGTCAGTATGTCCATATTCACCCAAATCAAATCAAAATCACCTACGGGATTAGGCAATCCTACCAAAAAATCCATGGCAATGCGCTCCCATTTCATTAAGGACTCGGCATCCTATGAGACGAACCAACCAAGCTGTTATGCTCAAACATGACCTAGTGATAGTTTAAGCAAGTAGTATAAAATTTGTAATATAACTCTTCATAACACACCAATAATAATGATGGATCAAGTCATGATACATTTGTACTACTTCTGAATTGATAGAATACCTTGAACTTTGAGCCTTCTATAGGATCAATGGAATCGAATCACTTGTCTTCGAGAGATAAATCTTGCCCATAATTTTCAAAACACCCTCAGAGACTAGAACTGCCTTCTTAGACTCATAGCTCAGTACTTTATCACAAGTGTTTCAAAACCTCTTATCCTCAAAATAAGTCTTCCTAATCTTCTCCATCAATGAAGATTGGGCCTCCAAATAAGGAGGAACTCCCATCCTAAAAAATATGCAACCTAACAAAACTATTGTCTAGACACTGGACATCTCTGGCAAATAGTTGCTTCTAACCCGAATCGAAGCCATGCTATTAGACTTCCTACTATAGGCACCTAGCACAACATTGGCCTTACCGGATGATACCAGATTATCATATATAATCTTTAAATAACTTTAACCATTAACGCTGCCATTTCTAGCACAAAATTGTATTACAATCACATTACCATAAGAAAACACAATAATCAAATACCCATAATTCCATATTTCTTAGTTAATTAAAAATTTCCACCCTGATCCCATAATGGTAAAATTGGAATTTTAGTTTAAAAAATGTCTTATGCATTACTGGAGGATCTATATATGAAGATTCATCAAAATCCAAGTCCATGTTGTAATCTGAAACCGCTAAACTCTATTTCAATTCTTAGGCTGATTTTGGCATTGATAACCTTTACAAGAAAGGTTAAAATCATGATAAAGTTGATATAGATCGATGAAATAGGGTTAGGCATAATCATCCAATAACTTAACCTTGAAATACATATTTTTTTTCTTGTAAAATTGAATAAAAATTGCCCAAGTTTGAAAAATAATTAAATAAGTTCTGAGTGATGCCTTACTGTTTAACATAAGTTCTTCATCTGCAATGTGGAGCCTTTGTTGTGAATAAGAATTGGACAGAACAAGACCCACCACAATCACAGTGGACTAGTTGCGAACGCAAAGCATTAACCAGTCTGGCCTAGCCTTTATTCTTCACATCGTGGTCTTAAGGGTGGTATGAGAATGCACAATATCATCACCTATCATGAATCCAGCCTAGGGATTACAAATGCATTGTGGTAATAAACTTTAGGCTTACTCACACAAACGGGTCCCGACAGCTATAAATGTGATGCACTGTGCATCAATGCACCAGCAACAGTTCCAATACTAAAATAATTCAATAAATATTCATTTGGGGTCCCATACACACAAACAATATATGCAACTATATACTAAAATTTTACATTTTGGATTTAACAGAACCATCAAAACACAAATCTGAGGTCTCATTGATCTGATACTCGTTAAAAAAAATTTAAATGAAACTTTACTCAATAAGACCAAAACCTCCCTAAGACCCCTGGAAAATACAGATAACCTCTTTTTTTTTTAAAAAAAAAAAATCACCCTTTCAAAATTAGAAAAACCATACAACTTTTATCTGAGCATTCTAATCTTGAATGTTGACCCTAGTCAAAACCTTTTCCTTTAACTTTCATATTATCCCATCAAACTTCCTAAACACAATATGAAAAGGCTAAAATTGATAACGAAGGTCATCCTAGACCAAAATCAACATTTTAGAGTTGATAAAACTACGAGTTTTCTAATCTCAGACACAGAACTTTGAATGTATTATAAAGTTAACCATTTCATACTTAAAACCTTACAAAGTCAATTTTTTATCAAAAAACCAATAATCCACCCTTACCATCAAAAACCTACCACACAAATGGACTTAATACGATATAATGCAACTACATAAAAGGATAAAATGGTAGTTTATGCTAAAAATGAAAAAGTGACCTAGACGGTCATTACAATCATCCACCACTAAAAATCATGTTTATCCTCAAATAAAATAAAAGAGGAAATACCCAAGATGTCAAAAAGCTAGGAATATCTTTTATACATGTCAACCTCAATCTCCCATATAACCTTACAACCAGTTGATGCCTTGACTGAACCTTGACAGAAGGTATCTCCTTGGTCCTCACTTCCAGACATGCCTATCCATCACAGTCATAGACTCCTCCTTAAAGGTCATGTATGGATTAAAACTCAATGAATTCCATTGGATCATATATGATTCATTAGACATATGCTTTTGCAACATTGAAACATGCAAAAAAAATGCACAACTGAAAACCCAAGTGGAAAGGCTAGCTTCTACGACACCTAACTCGTACACTTAAATATATCAAAAGGGATAATGAATCAAAGGATAATCTTACCCTTCTTATTAAATCCCATCACACCTTCATGGGCAGTACCTTCAACCACACTTAATCACCCATTATGAACTCCAACTGACAAAACCTCCAATCCACATTACTCTTTGACTACTCTGAGCTGTAAGTAGTATAGTCAGGACCACCCTAACCTTATCTATCGTATCTCTCAAATTATCCGTGCCCCATGGTCTAGCCTTATATCTCAAAAACACCCTACATGAGATCTATACCTTCTACCTTACAACACTTCAAACGGTGCTATTTGTATACCAATTTGATAACTGTTAATATAAGCAAACTCTAAAAGTGGAAAGAAATGGTCCTAAAGACCTCTAAAATCAATTGTGCATGCTCTTAGCATGTCCTCTAACACCTTAATGGAATGGTTAAGCTGACCATCAAACTGGAGGATGAAATATTATGCTCTTATATAACTGAGATCTCATTTCATGCTATATTATGCTAAATGTTTTAAATGAACTAAGTACCCCAATGAAAGACTAAAAATGTAAGGACCTCATGCAACCGAACAATTTGAATGAGATAAATCTGGGTCAACTACTCTAAAGTACACCCTACCTGAACCGAAATGAAGTGGGTAGACTTGGTAAGTCTGTCCATAATCACCCAAATAAAATCAAAGCCACATATTGTCTTAGTCGATCCTACAACAATTATACATTGAAATGCACTACCATATCCATTGAAGAATGAACATCCTCTGAGATGAACCACCTGGTCTCTGGTGCTCAAACTTGACTTGCTGATAGTTCAATCACCTAGATATAAAATATACAATATCTATATTCATACCACACCTGTAATAATATTGGCTCAAGTCATGATACTTCTTTACCACTCCCGAATGTATAGAATACCTCGAACTATAAGCCTTCTTTAGGATCAATCAAATCAAATAACTTATCTTAGGGATGCATATCTAGCCCCTATTCTGCAATACACCCTTGGAGTCTATCACTACCTTTTTTGCCTTATTGCTTAACAATTTATTACAAAGGTGAGAAACCTCTTATCCTCAAAATGAGTCTCTCTAATCTTCTTTATCAATATCAATCGAGCCTTTGAATAAGAAAAAACTCTCCAATTCACAAAAAATTTTAGTCTAGCCAAACTATTGACTAGACTCAGGACATCTGCAGCTATCGGTCACTCCTAAACCCTAATCAAAGACAAACTACCAATGTTAGTAGACTTCCTACTAAGGGAGCCTAGCACTACATTATCCTTTCCCAGTTGATATAAGCTCATTATATTATAATCTTTCAACAACTCCAACCTACTTGTGTTGTCTCAAATATATTAAAAACTTTTATGATCGATGAAAAACTTACACTGGGATAAACCATGGGCAGGATAATTGTTCATTAAACTTAAAGTACCTTGAATCATAGGCCACAACCTTCCCTATCTGAATTAGCACTCGACCAAAACTAATTCTAATAGAATCATAATACATGGTGAAATCCTCACCCTTAACAGGTGGGGTTAAAATAGGAGTAAAAAACAATAAAGATTTGAGCTTTCAAAAGCTCTCCTCAAACTCATCCATCCACCGAAACACAACACTTTTCTGAGTCAACTGAGGCAATAGATCTACAATAGAAGAAAAACCCTGCACAAACCTCTTATGATAGACTAGTCCAAAAAAACTCCAAATATTAGTCAGTGAAGTAGGCCTCAACTAATCTCTAACAACTACAATCTTGGATAAAATCTACCATAATACCCTTCCTAGACTATACATATCCCAAGAATGCCACAAACAAAGCTAGAAATCATAATTTGGAAACATAGAATACAACCTCTCTTCCCATAACCTTCGGAGCATAGTTGTTAAATATTGAACATGATCTGCCTCACTATTGGAATACACCAAGATGTCATTAATAAACACAAACACAAAGATTAAAGATACATATAAACACAACATTTATAACCTACATAGATGCAGCTGAGGTATTAGTCAGTCCAAAATTTGTTACCAACAAGTCATAATTGACATCTTTTTTATGAAAAATTGTCTTAGTGGTGATGATACTCTGATCTTGAGTCAATCACAGGGAAAACTGAAGCATCCTACAACTGGTCAAATAAGTCATCCATCCACAGAAAAGGATACTTAGTCTTACTTTTGATCTTGTTCAACTACCTATAATCCATATATATCCATATAAAACCATATTTATTCTTTATGAACAATACAGATGCACTAAGGTAAAGCACTGTTGAGTAAACCTTTACTTAAATTTTTTACAATTGATCCTTAAGCTCTATAAACTCTACAGAGCCATATGATAAGGAAAAACATAAATGGGCTTAGTGACTATCTCTAACCAATATTAAAATCACTATCTCTATCTAAAGGGACACGAGAAAGGTGAGTCAAAAACACATCAAGAAACTCCTTAGAAATAACAACACACTCTAAGGAAGGACTATCAATACTAGTTTCCCGAACAAAGACTAAATATGATAATCACCCTTCTTAATCAAATGTCAAGCCTGAAGAAACGAAAAACCCCTCTGATGATACGAACCACAAATTCCTTTCCACTTTACTCTCTGAACATCGGTCATACACAAAGTAACAATCTTGGTATGAAAATCAAAATGATCCTAATATGAAGAAAGCCAATCCATGCCTAAAATCACATAAAAATAAATAATATCAAGCAAAATCATGTCTATCCATGTATCATAGCCCAACAAAGCAACAATATAGGATTGGTACACCAAATCTACCACTAAGGAATCACCCTTGAGAGTAGACACACGAAGTGGCACAAGCATGGATCAGTAATACCTCAAAACTAGTAGAAAAATAAGTAAATACATACGATTATATAGAACTTAGATTAAATAATATAGATACAGATCTATGGAATACTTTTATGATACCTAAAATGACTATATCAGATGCCTTTGCCTCAGGCTTACCTTGAAAAACATATAGTTGGGTACGACCATCCTTAAATTGAGTTGTAGCATGACCTACTCTGTTGTGCACCTCTAACTGGATGCTCACCTCATATACCTCTAGAAAGAGAGGCTTCCTTGGTACGTCCTCTCACTGTGGAAGCTCCTTCGCCCTACCACTGCCTCTAGCACAACCTCTATCACTACCATGGGTAGCAGACTCTTGAATAGTTGGCACACATTGTTAATGGTAGATCTCATCCTAACCATATGTCTAAAGAACATGCAAAGACTCAACACACGATAACAAACCCAATACTAGATAAGAATGAAAGAAAGTTTTCCTAAAGTTTCATACCCTCTCAAAGATAAGTAATGGAAGTCTCTACACAAATCTGCAATACTCTATTATAATTTCCTTGTAAATAATAGGACCTATGAACCTAGTTCTCTGATACAAAATTTTCACGACATATGATTCATCCGTGATGACACCTACCTCACCCACCAAGATAGATCAGCCAAAAACTAACAACAAAATTAATTTATAACTATATGCGGAAAGTAAAAGAGTTAGTGAGAAGATAAACGGTTAAAATTAATATACAATACTTACTTCTCAAAACCATGTATCCACTTTATCTATACAGGACTCTATGAAAATTTAAACTCTACCTTTCTTTCTTTACCCGTCACACTGTTCTTAACTGAGACAAGGCCCATCATTATTTCCTTTAAATTTCTTCCAGAACTCAGTGCCAAAAGCGTCTTTAATTGGTAAAGACAAAATAAAGGAAAAGATAAAATGAGATATTTGAAAACTTGTTGAAGAAAGGGCACCTACCTCAGAGCATCTCAATGATATGCTTGTTTTAGGATGGAATAAATCTCATAATGCTCCTAGCATAACACCTGCACAAAAAGTGTAGAAGAACAAAGGTAGTACAACATGGTACCCAATAACGTCTGGGTTGATCATAATAAAAAGTGATAAAGAGAATTCTTTAAAATCAACAAATTCTCCAAAAACTACAGCCTGCATATAGTACTATCAAGTAATCCAACAAGCAGTATATAATACACATACACACACACACACACACACACATATATATATATATACATATATGTATGTATGTATGTATGTATGTATTCCAAAGAGTCTTAACACCAAGCATGAAAATCTCACATTTCAAAAGCCACTAATATAATCTAGTCATAACTAAACAGTAGAAACAAAAATCATAAACATGAAAATTATATTCAAATACATCTAATGATAGATAATAATAATTAAAAAATCACACCGATGCATTGTAAATGCAATATATCAATAGACAGATGCATATCTGTCCTACCAATACACACCCATTACCAAACCCAAAGGGGACTCGCGAGGTCTATACTATTCATAACCTCTTAAATAGGCTTTATATGGATAATAACAACTCTGAATTCTGAAACGGGCTTCCTACTATCAATTGATAATTCAGACATCCAAAATAGGCCTTGGACTGTCAACAACAACTCAAAAATCCAAAACAGTCCTCAGACTATCAATCACATCATTTCCTATTGTTTCAAGACACAACACAAGTTCCATAATTAAATATCATCAAGTACACAATATCTTTATCAAAATCATGGAAATGTGGCAATTTCATATCACAAAATAATCATATCAGTCTCTCATGGGAAAATATTAGAATAATCATTATTTTCAATTCAACGTAGCCTCCATACGACATTTCGACTAGTGCATGTCACGATCCGATTTCTCAAGTCATAATGGAACCTACTATACTCGAGTAGGAGAACCAAACCTCGTAGTCTGTAGCCGAAGCAAAGGACTACTACAATAAAAGCAGAAGAAACAAGAAAGGATATAAGCAATAGAATAAAAAGTTTACAGAATAAACCCAA
>JBDJHY010141159.1:0-13194 GCA_039654485.1 Withania somnifera | reverse complement strand
TGATCGTAGGCAGTTTTACTTGCCGGAAAGCCACTTAACTCTTATTAATTAACTTTGTTTTGAGGATAATTGTATAGTATGTGATGGTTTTGTAGTTAATATGTGGAAGTACATCTAACCAATGTGATTATCAGTTTTTTCAGGATATTATGAAAATATGGAAGAAAACTAGTGAAGAAAATGTGTCAAGAAGTGAAAAGGAAATTCCAGGAAAAATGCACTAATCACGTCGTGATCACTATCATGACCCGGTTTAGCATACAACGGTTGGGCCTATTTTTAATTGGGCTTATTAAGGTCAATTGAGTCTTTTCACCAACAAGGGCAGAAACCCTTAAGAGGTGTTTTTAGAGGCATAATGAGTGGGGAGGAAAGATAGAACATAAGGATTGACTGGGAGAAAAGGAGGAGGCTATCACAGGGGAAGAGCGGAAACCCTAGAAAGAAAACGTCACTATTTCACCAAGGGTGAAGACTATTCATATAATTTTTTACGATATTTATTTAATACGAACTCCGTATTTATTATGTATTGTATGGGCTAAAACCCTTAATTCTTGGGCTTGTGGTTCACACACCACTCATGGATTATAATTAATGTAACGTTGTTTGTTCTGATTAATTGATTGTTCTTCTATTTTAATATAATTGTGTTTTCTAATTGATGGCCACTTTTAGAAGCATTCTTATACTTGCTATATTATTGAATTCGATAATTCTGTGAGTGAACTGGAATAGAAGGAGTGCATTTATGTTGCTAACCTTAATCCGAGAGTAGTAATATACTAGCTAACTAAGACATAATCATGTACTTAGTTGCTTTGCTTGGATAATTTAGGGAAGATAGAGTAATGTTGTTATGATAAGCAAACAACACTCTAATCTGGCATAGTTGTTACTTGATTAATTATGTGATTAATAGACGATCAATCCTTAGTCATATTATTAACCCCTAACTCAACAATCAACGGACAAATATCTTTACTTAATGAAAGTTCCTACGTGTGTGTGTGAGTAACGCCATAGCCCTAGAATCGTTCTAAACCTTGAATTTCCCTATTTGTGTTTTACATCTTTATTTCTAGCTTAGATTGCACTTTAGTTATACCTAAATTAATATACTATTCTGAATTCGTAATTTGTACTTTGGATCTAAATCCCTACCTAGCTTTGTCAAGTGAACTAATTGAATATATAAGTCCCTGAGGGTTCAATAATTCAGCTCGCAAGAGCCACTATATTACTTATACGATCGTGTACACTTGCGTGTACGCTTTGAACGCAACATATACCAACCATGTTCTACTCCTATATTCTTTGATTCCTATTCATTATTTCATATTTCATATATATTGTTGCAAGGATGCCAGGTACATTTTCTTCCATTGCCTAAGATCCTATTATGTGATTAGCTAGCGATATCAGTCTATGTGGCACATGATTTGTAATTGAGTTGCTAGTTCCCGTTTTGTACTAATTGCTTCTATGACCCATTTCTTGTACCCTGTTACTTACTGTTTTTATAATTTTTATGTGCTCAGTAGGCCCTCAAAGCCTACTGGGTACCGGTTTCTTCGGCGACTTGTACTCATACTATACTTGTACATATGCAGATCCGAGTACAGGTTCTTATTTCTGATATAGACAGATGTTCGTTCGGATCTTATTCACGTTAGAGATTCAAGGTGAGCTTGGTATTCAGCTTGTTCTTACTTCTCTTTGGACTTATGTTTTATTGATCTCCATTGTATTTTGGAGACACAGTTATACTAAACTTTCTTCAGTTTTATCATTTCCGTACTTAGTGGTTGTTTGACACTGATACCAAATTTTGGGTAGTTTATTTTATTCTTTAAGACTTTCCCATCTTATTATCTTGATTTTTTTGACATACTTCCACAAATGATATAGTAGTCTGGAGCTGAAGTGGTATAGTAGGTGTCATCATGATCAACGAAATCGGGTCGTGACGACGATCCATAAGATTCTACTAGACATTGTTCTATACACTGACACTGCCACTAACGAACCTAGGCTTTGATACAAATTTGTCACGACCTAATTTCTTGGATCATGATGGCACATACTATATCACCAGTAGGAGAACGGACCCCGTAGTCGGAAGCCCAAGCGGAGGACTACTATATCAAATGCGGAAAGCACAAGTATAATAATCAAAAGATAAATAAACTTGGAAGTTTAATAACTAAAATAAACACCTAAAACCCGGTATCAGAGCCAAATAAACCACTAAGTATAGAACAAGAAATCCAAAATGTCTAATACAACTATTCTCCGAAATATATGTAGATCAAGTATAAATGCCAAAGCCAAAGAGAAATAGGCAAAAGCTGGATGCCAAGCTCACCCTGAATCTCAAAAGTAAAATGTAAACTGCACGAACAGCTAGCTTTGATCACTGTTGAGAAATTGTACTCGGATCTGCATATGTACAAGTGTAGTATGAGTACAAGCTGCCGAAACAACCTGCACTCAGTAGGCTTTAAGGGCCCACTAGGCACATAATAATAATAAAAGCAATAAATAATAGAATACAATAAAGGGATCACAGAAGTAAGTAGTACAACAAATGAAGTTAACTACTCAAAGAGGAATCAAATACAAGTAGACATGTATCGCTAGCTAATCACATAACAGGATCTCAGGAATGGAAGTACGATGTACCCGAAATCCTTGCAGCTATATATGTGAATAATAATGGAATAAACATGAGTCAAAAGAAGATAGGAGTAGAACATGGATGGTATACTGGTAACCTCAACTAAAAGAGTAAGTGGTTGTACAAGAGTGTAAGGCACCAAAATCCCACATAGCATGAACTAACAACTAACCAACAATAACAATTAGGCAGTAATAGAATAATAAAGTAATGCAATTAAACGCTGTCAAGTCCCTCAAAAAGAAATGCAGTGTAACCCAAAAACACACTCACTATAGGCCTTACATCTCAGCCAAGATACACTAAAGAAAACAAGTGCAGAAAATAAACAAAATACATAAAGTAACCAATTTTATGTACGCATCTCCTCCAGTACTCGTAGGCCCAGCAGGAAAAACCTATGGAAGGCTAACTTGAATTTCCCGATGTCTATATATATCCCAGTACTCCATATACCCTCTTCCTGTCACATGAAATCCTAGAAGCAGGTCCATGGGGGTGCATCACCACGTATAATTTCTAACTTTATCATAACCCCACATCTCAAATCCATAAAAACCTCAAAGGTCTCAAGTCTGGCATCTCGTGCCTCATATCAATAGTATCATCAAGCCCTGTTCGATAAGTCAAGGCGTACAACGCCTATATATCATAGTATCACCAGTATTTTCAATATATTAGGTATCCTTAAGTTTCCAAAACCAGTAATGTGATAGATATCAAAAGTTGTACTCACTGCCCTACGATGACGGACTCAAGTCCCTACAGCTGTACTCACTGCTGATCTGGGTCAGACTCAAGTGCCAGAATTAATTAGTCAAGTGATATTTCTCGGTGCCAAGTTGTAAAGACTGGGCTAAAATAAGTAAAAATAGTATTACCGGGTGCTCGATACCATGTCGAGTCTAAAATAGTAAAAAGTTCATTTACCTATATTATTAAATATTCCACTTCTCAACTCATATCGTTATTCATCATTATTACCAAAATCTGTCTTTAGCATCTGTGGCTCAAAATCATGTGGTGATATTGTCCCAACCCCAATACACTCTCATCGGAGCCCAAGGCCCAACCTCTCGTGTCATGAATGCACAACATATCAACAAATCATATGATCATGCAATATTAACATCCCATGCCCTCTACATGTATCTCTAGTCAATTTCTAAGTCACAGGCACCATATCAATCGGATGTAAAAATATAATTATCGATATGAACCGTAAAAATGAATGGTACAGGATCACTATCCACCTTCTACCCAACCCATGGATGCTATTTAGTACAACAATTAAAGCTACACGGAGCCTACCTGTCGTCCGATAATAAATCGTTGTAAATTCACGAATCTTACTCCGACTGACATCAAATGATCTCTGAATGATCTAAAACTTTGGTCAAAATATTCAATATATTAATACGAGTATAATGGTATATTTTATGCTAAGTTTCGGAGTGAGACTAAATCGGGCCGAAAACGGGCTTACGAGGCCCGCTCTTCAGAACTAAATATAAATTTTACTATGGGGTTCCCAATGTTATCAGGAACCTGTTCTCCAAAATTAGGCAATATTCAAGTGTGGTAAGGTCTTTAATTAATACCGTATAGATTTGACCTTGACGGGGTTAATGGTGCGATCTTTATAGATTAGACAAAAGGATTACGGTTTATTAACTATTAAAGAAGCAATTGTTTATTCAAGAAATGAAGAATTTATCAGAAAATATAGATTCTAGCATAGCTTTAGCAATTTCATCAATTGGGGTCAACAAGGGAGGAAAATCAAGAAAACTAAGAATGAAAAGTGAAGAAGACTTACCCAAACGCGAAGGAATTGAAGAACAATAATGTGGGGATTTTTCTTGGCCTTGGAATGATGTTTGGGAGTTGTTTTTTTTCCCTGGAACTGAAGAAATCATATGATTTCTATTGAAATAAGACGCAGGGGTCATGCAAGGGTTTTTATTCTGCCAGTTACTTTACTTATCGTGATCGTGACATTACTATGCGATCGCGTAGAGTAATGGAGAATGGCCATCGCGATCGTAGGAGCTTCGTAGAGATCGTGTAGAGTCCTGTACAATTGAATCATGATCCCATGAGAGGCAACCGCGATCGCGTAGAAGAAGTTCACCTGCTCCAGGTTCAGGTTTTTACAGTAAAACCAAGGGAAGAAACATGCTCTGAATTACAACTCAGAATGCATTCGGAGTCTAATTTTGACAAATCAAATATGCACACACACCCAAAATGACATTTCAATCTCAACGGTACAGAAAAAATTGAAATTTGAGGTTGTTACGGATAAATATTGACCAAGTCAACACTTAAGCTAAAATTTAAGAATTTTCCACCAACACCTCGAAAATGTTACAACAAATCCAGAAACTGAACCAATACTTCAACTAGTCTAAAATCATCATTCTAGAGCTATTGGAACCATCAAAATTCATATCCGGTACTCCGAACATGAAAATACCACCCAAACTCCAATTTAGGCCTTAAACTTAACTAAAATCTACAAAATTGGCCTAAATTGCAAATGAAAACACCAAAGCACATACTTAAGGTCAATCTTGATTTTGTTTGCATTCCGAAGCTAACGGATCTACTAGAATTTAATTTCTAGTTCCTCTTGATGAAAAGTTGACTTTGATCAACGAGTACTTAGTTTTAAGCTCTAAAGCAGGCAATTTGAGATATTTCTCAACCGATTCATCAGGGATCCGAACTACCGGTCCCAGCAAGTCATAAATGACTTGGAGCAATTGTCGAATTGCTCTAGAATATAAAATATCATACTTTTATCATAAATAACCATGAGGGTCATTACATGAGAAATAAAAGTCTCTTCAGAAATTGATGCATGCCTTCAATATTTGCTCTATTTTTTATACTATTTTATGTTTATTATGTTGATATTATGTCAATTATGTTATGTTAATTTATTTTTTTTGAATTTGTGATACATTGCTTATTGTAATTTTTGACATTTAGCTTTTGCTGAAACTTCAGCAGTTGCTTCAACAATTGCTGAACTTGTATAGCAACTGCCAGAAATAATTCAACAAATGTTAAATACTTTTAGTAATTGTTGATAACTTTTCAACAACTGTTGCAGTCCAGCAATTGGTGTATGAAAATTCAGTAGTTGCTACAATAGGTAAAAAATAAATTAACAGCCACGTTCTTCTTCTTCTTTAGCCTAAATCACAAAACAGCATGAGCAGTTCAAAAATCCAAGACAAAACAACAGAAAGGCTTAGCATCACTTAAAAAACAAAAGACAACAACAAACAGTTCTATTTTCAACACCATTCACTTCAAAAATACAAGACAATAACAAACAGAACCATTTTCAACAACACAACATTCTTATATTTTTTCAACACCCATGCTCATCTTCTTCTTCTTTAAAGTACCATTCACTTCTAAAACACAAAATAATAAATAGGCTAAAACACTATCTTTAACATCATACTATTTTTTAAGACCATGTTCTTCTTCTTCTTTTTATCATAAAACACCATTTTTTAAATCTAAAACACAAAATATAAACTCAGTGAGAGAAAAGTGAAAGTACTACATAAATCCAAAAATCGAAAAACCATAATTTTAAGTATGAATAGTAAAGAAGAAGAAGGCGGGGTCATAATCACTGTGGATTTAATAAAGTCAAAGAAGTATAAAAGCCTAATGATTGTTGTGGTTGTTGTGGAGTTGCTAAAAGTTAAAAAAATCTTAGTTAAGTAAGAAAGAAACTCTAATGGTTGCTATGATGTTTTTATGGATTTGTAATCCTAACAGTGGAGTTGTTGAAATTTTGTTTGGTTCTAATAGGAAAGAGCCGAAGATGAAGAGTTGAAAACTAGAAAGTCGTTCTTAATAGGATGAGTCACTGAAAAGGTAATAATAAATATAAATAACAAATTTAACTTTTTGAATTTGAATAATGATTTGGGACTTTTTGTATTTTTGTAAAGTTTAAAGTTTTAAAAAAGATATTAGATCCAAAATTAATTTAATCACCAATTAATTAAATGTTTGACTTGATCCAGTCAACTTTTTCATCTTTTGTTAATTGAAAACTGAACTGTCACTAGCCGCTCCTTTTTGCATCCTTCTACTCAGTGTGGAGTTAAGAATTTTTTTAAGAGTGTCCACGTTTTTTAAGGACATAAAAAAAGAATGAGTGGGTGTAGTGATTTTTTTAATCAAATTATGAAATATTAAGCTAAATCCTAAAAATACTTGCAATAAAACAATCCTATAGGACAAATTCAAATATTAGTTTTAAAAAGTTTTCTAACAAAAGAAAGTTTAATATTATTTGAAACTTTAGTCAACATGATTTCATTTTTTTAAAATATTTTGCCATGAATACATTAGAAATAGAACAGGTAGTTTTATTTTAAAAGATTCTTGTACCAAGTTTATTCATTACTATAATGAACCTTGGGGTTATTTTTGTGATCTTTTTGTGTTTACAATTTGTGACTTGTTGGGACAGGTGGTTCAGATTCATGGCAGTTCTTGAACTTATCTCAATTTTTCCATTTTGGAGTTTTAACTTTAGAATTGGGTAACTCGTGAATAAATTTCTCAAAAATGTGTTTAGAGTCAAAACTAACAGTTCCGTTAGATTCGAAATTTGAACTTTAGTCAAGAGGGGCTCTTTGTTCTAATTTTGAGGTTTTCAGTTGTGATGTTGTACTGCTAAATTAAATTGTTTTATTTTTTAAATAATAGTTGCATCTTTTCTTTAACAAAAATAAATGATATTTTAGTGTTTTACTAAAAATACTGCAAATAATTATGAAAGTATTTTTCAGATAATATAAGCCCCATATTTATTTATTTTATAAGAAAGTTTTAAGAGATTAATAATATATCGGAATTAGCGAAACTAATTGTGTTAAAAATATATTATTTCAAGGGTTAATTTTTATTAAAAATAATTTTCAACTAATTTTTATATATTTAAAATATTATAATTATTTTATAATAAGTCCATACAATATCCAAATAAATTAATATTAGGGTTACATACATGGAAGTGTCGCATGGCACTTAGAGGGTCTAATGGTTTCCACATGGCCCCTAGTTGGCAGCCAAGATTGCAGCCCAATTAAAGATCATCCATTCATAGTGTCTTTTTATACATAGGTTGATATTTATGACAACATTCCAATTTTGGAAAGTGTAGGAACAAAATTTTGGTGTATTATTTATACTTTGTATTATTAAATATTTCTCCTGGTTTTGAATAATGAGCTCGTTTTCATCATTTCGGGTAATTTCTAAACTCGTTTTTTATTTAATTTCTAAAATTTAAAGTTTGTAGTCTTAACTTTGTGGGTCATATCTCACTCATTTCTTATAGAGTTAAGCCTAAATTTGAACTTGTTCCTGGAATTATCACTATGCGTAGGCATTTTTTATTTTTATTTTTATTTTTATTTTTATTGGGCCCACATGCCCATTTTTAACCTAAAATCTGACCCAAACTTTTATATAGCAATATGGGTCTTTTTTTACTCGTCTTCATGCGTGGATTATGTTTTTCTAACTTCATGCATTTCAAGCTTATTTTTGAATTTTGGATATCTCAGCCCACTTCTTGAAGTTACTGCCAAAATCCAGTAGGCTACGACGTACTTTTGTCAGACTGGTATTTAGTGATATATATGCTAGGTATATTTCCAGCTCAAGGCTGAGCTACTAGTTTGAAGCCCCGTTACTATTATCACTTTGGCCTACAACATATCTAGGTAGGCTTATAGCTTGATAAATCCCTAGGATTACATACACTTTCTATATGTTTCACGTTATCTCTAGAACATCGCCGGCCTTCATCGAGGCCTGTAGGGTTGGTGGTCATGGAGCTCGCCATTTGGTGAAGGTTGAAGATGTTTCTTATAGAGGATGGAGGAGCAAGAACATCAAGGGTTGCTTTGTATAGGGAGATTTTGAGCATGAGGACATGCATTTTCCCCTTCCCAAGGATCTTTCGTCACAGCATCTTGGGTTGAGTAGCCAGAGTCCATGTCAGATTCGTCTAGTTTTGCCTTTGATTTCTCAGGATATTTTCAGGGATACCCATTCTGTGAGTGGAGGGTATGATAGATAGAGACTTTGGTAGAGAGTCCATTTAGGTCATTCCACTTAGCCTTTTGAGACCTTACCCCAATCAGCTGCCAGTGGTCATAGTAACAAGCTGCCATGGGCACATCATCAGGTTTACAGGGTTGTGATAGACAAAGTGTTTCAGCTAAAGGTTCTGGTAGGGGCAAAGCCCATCAGGGTTGTTAAGAGTGTAAAGTTGTGGGGAATTATGCTAAAGAGTTCCCTCGATACAAATCTATAGAGTCGACAGTGATTAAAGCCTCACCTTAGTAGTTGGTTGGAGAGGGTAGTAGCATTAGTAGCCAGTGTTTTGCTTGTAGAGGGGTTGGTTACTGGGCTAGGGTGTCTTAGTCAGGTTGATCAATAGATTCTTCCAACGGTTTCTTGTCCTTAGACTTGTGATATGGTGAAGGGTGTTTTGGGTGAGTTATTTTCGAGCTCTATTTGGTATGATTTCATTATATTCCCTTCTTAGTTGTCTTATGTTAGCTAGGTGCGGCTCTAGTTTGTTTTCCTTCTTAGATTTTTGTGCTAGCTTGAGTAGTTTTATCCTTGTTTATATTGTGTTTCAGGTTTGTTTTTAGGCCTCACTTCTAGCCTACGGTTGTCCATAATGCTCACTTATATGGTTCATCGGTGGCACCTAGGTTGTGACTCTTATTAGATGATTTGGGCGTTATCTTTTAGCCCGGAGGTGTGTTCCTGTATTTCCTTATCATATTATTGTTTTTGTGAGACATATATTGAGTTTTTTTTTTCATCCAGGCCTTACTGTATCTTAGCTGATTTATGCGTCCTTGTCTCACTTTTCACCCTAAGAGGCTTATATTGTTCTTATGGTTCCCCGTGTGTGGGAGGCAGGGGGAAATCTTTTAGTGGTGGATCGCAGTGGTGGTTTGGGGTTACTTGGCTAGTTTAGCCTGCGGGTGACATGAGATAGTAGAGTTGGGTCTTATTTTGATAAATGGTTTTAGTGTTGTGCCATGCATGGGCAGGTTACCCTATTTTCCCTAGGTTCTAGATTGTAGTACCATGATTATACTTTATCCATGTTCGGTGTACCCTAGAAGAGTGATGGGGCCTTTAGGCCTTCGTCGATTGGGATCTGTCTTACGTACAGGCCTGGAGGTTATTTCCTCAAGAGTGATCCTTAGCCTTAGATATTCGATCTTTTCTCGATTCTTGAAGAAAGATGCCTTTTTATCCCATGGTGACTACTTTCGACCGCGATTTGTTCTATGACTTGCTTTATCTGTGATTTCTACAGATCGATGCTTGAGAACCAGAGTAGGTAGCTTTTGTAAAGTGAATGGTTCGTTCCTTTTGTTTGATTTTCCTTGATTTCATATTGGTTACCAATGAGCTATCTTTTTCCTTCCCTCATGTTTGGTTTAAATAGTGCTTTTTCTTCTTGGGTTCCCTCAGTCATATTTGTTTTGGGATCCGTTCTTGTATTTTTAAGTATGTAGATACATCAATAGGTGGAAGTACTCGTTAGTGGTGGATCGAGGTTATGGTGTTCCAGATAATTTCCTTCCTTAGGTGGTACGGTGTACCTTCAGTTTCAGTTAGTTTGTGCGGCCGTACAGGCCTAAACCCTTTGAGGATGGATATTGATTTGGTTTTACTAAGGTTCCTTGTCTTGGTTTAATGATTGGTTTATATCGGGCTGGTAATTCAGTTTTTTGTTTTTTCCCTTATATTAGAGTAAGGAGTCCTTTAGGTTATGAAGTTGTGTGTACTTGGTTTTCGAAAGTTATGCATAATTTGAATTCATCTTTTCTGCATTTTTATAATATCCATTAGGTTCGAGTACCTGGTTTTCAAATAGCACGTCGGCTTGGTCTATGGTATTGTATTGGCGATAAGATAATGAAAGTTAAAGTTACAGTTCTGACTCGAGGTTGTTTACAATACACAGATGGGATGGTAGAGTTCTTTGGGATGTTATGGATGGACAGTCATTTTTGTGTTCTAGAATTGGTGACTTGAATCAGACTATTCTTTGTGAGGCTCATTGTACCAAATACTCTGTACATATGGGCATAACACAGATGTGTAGACAATCTTGCTATTTTTTATGTTTGAGAGTTCTTCATACACAGTTTCTAGTGTCTATCATTTCAAACATAGGCACTCAGTTCATTTCTTGATTTGGGAGGAGAGTACAGAGAGAGATCAGCTTAGAGGTGGCTCTTATTACTTCTTTCCATTAGCAGACTGACATTCAGTCCGAGCGGACCATTTAGTACATAAAGATATGCTGCGAGCTTGTGTTTCGATTTTGGTGGTCATTGGATCAGCACTTAGCCTTGACAGAGTTTCATGTAATAATAGCTACTATTCAAGTATTCGGCTCTGTATGGTAGGCAGTACAGATTACGGATGGGTTTGTACATTAATGTTAAGGCACGACCTCAAACTTTGGATTTGATTCGGGATGCTATAAAGAGAGTTTGACTTATCCAGGACAGATTACAGACAACACAGAGTAGGTAGAAAAGCTATGTAGATCACAGACTATGCCTCTTGAGTTTAGTGTTAGAGACTTGGTATTTTTGTGGGTTTCACCATGACAGGAGTTATAAGGTTTGGTTGACAAGCTTAGCCCCAGATTCATTGGGCCATATGAGATTACCAAGCGAGTTGGCACAGTTTCCTAAAGATAGGCCCTACCTCTAGAGTTAGCAGTTCAGCTGGACGATTGCTAAACTTATGTAGAACAATCTGAGGCTATTATCGATAAGGAGGTGGGATGTCTTAGGTTAAGAGAGATTCTCATTGCGAGAATTCATTGGGATATTCGTCTAGGACGAGGGGGTTATCTGGGAGACAGAGAGAGACATGCGGGCCCAGTATCCCTATCTGTTTGAGCCTTCAGGTACTCCCTTCTTCTTAACTTCCGCAGACGAAAGTTCTTTTAGTTGGGGATGTTGTAATGACCCTCAGGGTCACTTACGTATTTCTGAGATTTTTCTATGTATTTAGTGTTTTAGTAGTTGTCCCAAGTCATTTGTGACTTTCTAGAACCAGTGGCTTGGGTACCTAACAGTTATTGTACTTATCTCGATTTTTTCATTTTGGAGATTTAACTTTAGAATTGAATAACTCGAGAATTAACTCTTCAAAAATGAGTTCGAAATAAAAATCTAACAGTTCCCTTAACTTTGGAATGCGGACTTCAGTCTAAAAGGACTCTTGGATCGAATTCTGGGGCTTTCAGTTGCGACGTTGTACCGCTATATTAAATCATCTTATTTTTTAAAAAAAATAATTGCATCTTTTATTAATAAAAATAAGTTATATTTTAGTGTTTTCCTAAAAATATTTCAAATAATTAAAAATGAGTTTTTCATATAATATAAGTCCCGCATTTATTTATTTTATAACAAAATTTGAAGTGATTAATAATTTACCGGAATTAGCGGGACCATTTGTGCTTACAAAAATATATTGTTTCAAGGGGTAAGTTTTATTAGAAATAATTTTCTACTAATTTTGATATATATAAAATATTGTAATTATTTTATAACAAGTCTATACAATACCCAACTAAATTAATATTGCGGGTTAAATGCATGGAAGTGCCACATGACACTTAGAGGGTCTAATGGTTGCCACATGACCATTAGGTGGCAGCCCAACTAACGAGTTATCCAGGTATAATGTCTTTCTATACGTAGGTTGATATCTATGGAAACTTTCTAATTTTGAAAAGTTTTCAATTTCGGAGAGTATGGAAAGAAAGTTGTGGTGTATTATTTATACCGTGTATTTAAATTTTTCTCGTGGTTTTGGATAGTGAGCTTGTTATCGTTGTTTTGGGTAATTTCTAAATTTGTTTTGGCATTTAAATTCTAAAATGTAAAATTTGTACTCTTAACTTTGTGGGCTCATATATCACTCGTTTCTTATCGGGTTAAGCCCAAATTTGAACCACATATTTTTGGAATTATTCTCTATGCATCAGTATTTTATTTTTATTTTTTGAGATGCGGGACCACATACCCATTTTAGCCCGAAATCTAACCAAGCTTATATTGCAAAATGGGTCTTGTTTTACTCGTCTTGATGCTTGGATTATGTTTTGGTAGCTTCGTGCAATTCCAAGCTTGTTCATGAATTTTAGATATCTCAGCATACTTCTCGAGGTTATCACTGGAATTTAGGTAGGCTATGACTTACTTCTTCCAGACTGGGTATTTAGTGGTGTAGATAGTTGGTAAATATCCAGGTTGGGGCTGGGTTACTAGTTTGAAGCCTCATTACTATTATCACTTGGCCTACGGCCTATCTTGGTGGCCTTATCACTTGTTATAAATCCCTAAGGCTACGAGACCATTTTCGCGTGTTACACGTTGTCTATGAAATATAACTGAGATCAATAA
>JBDJHY010141138.1:0-13195 GCA_039654485.1 Withania somnifera | reverse complement strand
GATTCTCATCAATTGCAGCACCTTTGAATAGATTAACCAGGAAAGATGTTGTGTTTCAGTGGTTGGAGGAGTGTGAGTTGAGATTTTCGAAGATCAAGGACTTATTGACTTCAGCGCTAGTTTTGACCTTGCCAGTGGAGGGTTAAGGTTTCTCCGTGTATTATGATGCCTCCAGTGTTGGTTTGTGTTATGTTCTGATACAACAGGGCTGAGTTATTGCATATGTTTCGAGGAAGCTCAATGTGCATAAGCGTAACTACCCCACTCAAGACGTAGAGTTAGCAGCTGTAGTGTTTGCGCTTAAGATTTGGAGACATTATCTATATAGGGTCCAGCGTGAGATCTTTGCTAACCATTGCAGTCTTCTATACATTATCAGTCAAAAAGAGTTAAATTCCAGAAAGTGAAGGTGGATTGAACTACTAAAAGACTATGTCATTTTTATCCTATATCATCCGGGCAAGGCAAACATAGTGGCAGATGCCTTGAGTCAGAAAGTGGTCAGTATGGGTAGCCTAGCTGCCTTGTTAGTCTCTGAGAGGCCATTGGCGGTGAAAGCTCATTCCTTGGCTAATCGATTGGTTAGGCTTGATCTTTCAGACCTCAGGCATGAATTGTCATGTGTTGAGGCTAAATCTTTCTTGATTATCAGATTCGTCAGCATCAGTTTGAGGATAAGTGGTTGGTTGCTCTTCGTAGTCAGGTATTAGTTGGAGAAGCCGGCAGGGCTTTTATTGATTCCGATGGTGCACTTCGATTTCATGGTTACATTTGTGTACCTCAGATTGGTGATTTAATATAGTTGATCTTGCTTGAGGTTCACAGGTCCAAGTATTTGATTCATCCTAGTGCAACCAAGATATACCAGAATCTACGACAGCTGTATTAGTGGAGTGGAATAAAAAGGGATATTGCTGAGTATGTTTCTAAGTGTTTAAGTTGTCAACAGGTTAAGTATGAGCATTAAAGACCAAGTGGTTTGATGCAAAGACTCCCTGTTCTAGCTTAGAAGTGGGAGCGAGTGACTATGAACTTTTGTTTCTGGATTGGCGGACTAGTAGTAGTTTTGATACAGTATGTTGAAAGGTTTACCAAGTCATTGCACTTCATTCCTACTCATTCCTCTTATAATGCTGAGCGTCTAGTTTAAATCTACATTCGTGAAGTGGCTAGATTGCATGGTGTTCCTGTCTTTATCATTTTCGACAGAGGCACCCATTCACTTTGTAGTTTTAGAGGTTTGTTCAATGAGACTTGGGTACCGAGGTGCATTTGAGTACCGCATTTCATCCGCAAACCAACGGTCAATCCACACGGACTATTTAGGTGTTGGAGGATATGTGAAGGCTTCGGTGATTGACTTTGGTGGTGCTTGGGATCAGCACCTACCATTGGTAGAGTTTGCGTATAATAATAGCTATCACTCCAACATTGAGATGACACCATTTGAGGCATTCTATGGTAAGCAATGTAAATCTCCTATTGGTTGGTTTGATGGTTTTGAGGCCAGAGTCCAAGTCTATAGGCTTGTTGCACGATTCTCTTGATCAGGTTCGGTTGATTTAGGATAAGTTGAGGGTAGCCCAAAGTAAGCATAAGAGCTATACTGATCGTAGGCTTTATGCCTTAGAGTTTGGAGTTGGCAATTAAGTATTTCTGTAGATATCTCCTATGCATGGTGTGATGAGATTCGGTAGGCTTGGCAAGCTTAGTCTCGGGTATATTGGGCTATATGAGATTTTGGAGAGAGTTGGTGATATTGCCTACAGATTGGCATTACCTCCTATGCTTTCAGTTGTTCAACCAATTTTTGATGTTTCTATGTTGCGGTGGTATATCCTTGATGAGTCTCATGTCATTCTAGAGGACTCAGTGCAGCTAGATGAGGAGTTGTCCTTTTTTGAGGAGCCTATGAAACTTTTGGCTAAGGATGTGAGAAATTGAGTTCGTGGGAGATTCCAGTGGTTAAGGTGCAGTGGAGGCACCATCCAGTTGAGGAAGCTACTTGGGAGATTAAGAGTGAGATGCGGAAGCAGTATCCACAGCTGTTTGAGGCATTAGGTACATTCTCTTCCCATTTATTTCTTTCTTTTACTTGACTTTCGGGGACGAAAGACCTTTTAGTAGTGGATGCTCTAATGAGCCTCATGGTCATTTATGGTAAATACGTACCTTTTTGTATTCTAGAGCATTTCAGTACTTTCCCCAAGTCATTTATGACTTGCTGGGACCGAAAGTTTGGATCCTTGGAGACTCGATTGAGAAATATCTCAAATTGCCTATTTTAGAACCTAAAAGTAAGTACACATTAACCAAAATCAACTTTTTTTCAAGACGAGCTCAGAATTAAATTCTCCATTAGCTTCGAAATGCCAAATAAAATCCAGATTGACCTTAAGTTTGTGTTTTGAGTCTTCATTTGCAACTTATCTCCTTTTGTGGATTTTAGTAAAGTTTAAAGCATAAAGTGGAGCTTGGGTGGTATTTTGGGGCTTGGAGTGTCGGATCAGAATTCTGACAGTTACATCAGCTCCAAAATAATGATTTTAGGCTATTGGAGGTGTTGATATAATTTCTAGACTTGTCGTTGCATTTTCAAGGTATTGGTGGTTGAATTCTTAAAATTTAGCTTAAGTGTTGACTTGGTCAACATTCATCCAAAATGACTTTGAATTTTAATTTCGTTGATTCCATTAGATCCGGAATGTCGTTTCCATGCTGTTTACATATTTAGTTTGTCAAGTTTGAACCCCGAATGCATTTCTGGTAGTAATTTGGAGTATGTTCATGTTCCTTCCCTTAGTGTTGCTGTCAAAACCTGGAACTGGTGCAGGATGACTTCTTCTTCGTGTTGGCGACCACAGCCCCGCGATCGCAATTTATTGGTCTATGACTCTACGCGATCACAAAAATATGACGCGATCACGATGAATAAGCTTATAACCCTACGCGATCGTAAGTAACTCACACGATTACAATGACTAATCCCCATACCCTATGCGATCATGAAGTAAAGGCATGTGATCATGATGAACACTGCACTTGGCAGTATATAATTTCATGCACGACCCCAAATTCTTAATTCAGTAAACATATTCTATTTTTTTCCCGTTTTTGAGAGAAAATAATCTACCAAACCTCATTCCAAAGATGAGCACATTTCCCACTTTGTCTCCTTCGATTCCTACGCAATTTGGTAATTTCTTCTTTGATATATGTCTTGAAACTTTAATATTTCTTAGTTTCCACCATTAATGGCTCTAAGTATTGAAATTGGTAAGGACCTTTCATAACTCGTATATTATCAAGTAATTCTTCGTTAATTGAATATACATTGCTTTTAGTATCAATTATACATCAAAATTCCAACGTTAAACCCGCAAAGATTGAATCTTTGACCCCATTAGGGTCAAATCTATCCGTGCTATTTTGAAGCCCTTCCTGCACTCGAATTGTAATTTGGAGCACGGGTTCCTAAACATTGAGGACTCCGTAGTAAAATTTATTTACAGTTTTGGCGAGTAGGCCCCACCAGTCTATTTTAGGTCTAGTTCGGAACTTTGCATAAATTACACCGTTAAACTCATATTAACATATAGAATACTTTGACGCAAGTTTCAGATCATTCAAAGATTGTTTGATATCAATTGGAGTAAGCAGCGCTTTATCGTCGGACGATCGGTAGGCTATGTGGGGCTATCTCTGGGCTTATAATTTTAATAACTATACTAAATAGCATTCGTGGGTGGGTTATCTAGGTTTTATAGTTACCTTGTACCATTCTTTCATTTGTTCCATGTTGATACTTATATGTGGGCACCCCAATGATATGGGGCCTGTGACTTAGAAATTGATTAGATATACCTGTGCAAGGCATAGGATGTTGAGATTACATGATCATATGTTTATATGAATACTTGTTGATTTTTTGTGCATTAATGACACTAGAGGTTGGGCCTATGGCTCCAATGAGAGTGCATTATGCTGGGTCAATATCACCACATGATTACTAAGCCATAATGGCTAGAGGAGGATTTTGATAACAAGATGGATAATGACATAAAATAATAAATATAAATATTCTAATTATAATATATGTAATTATCTTTGACTATTTTAGCCTCGACATTGTATCGAGCACCCGGTATACTATTTCCACTTGTTCTAGTCCAAGCTTCACCTCCTGGCACCGAGAAATATCTTTTTTTAATAAATGTTGGGACTTGAGACCGACTCCATTGGGAAATGAGTACATCCGCAAGGACTTGAGTCCGTCGTTATACAACAATGAGTATAACTTTTTGACACACATGGTACTACTAGTTATAGAAACGTTATGATACCCGATTTATTAAGGACTTTTGATGATACGATGATATACATGCATTGTACATCTTGATTTGCCAATGACGGCTTGATGATACTATTGATATGAGGCACGAGATGCCAGACTTGAGATAATTGCCGATGACAGCTTGATGATATTATTGATATGAGGCGCGAGATGCTAGGATTGAGATTCATTGCGGTTCTAAGATTAGGATATGAGGTTTTAATGATGTTCATGTGCGTGTTTACTTTTCTGTAATTGTTTTCTTCAGTTTGCTCATAGGTCTACTTGGGGGGTCTATGGGTGAGCGTGTTTTTTGTGTATGCTGTGCTTCTTTCTGGAGGACTTGTCAGCGTTTATTTGCTTTACTTTATTATTCCTATTACTTCTTAGTTGTCATTATTGGTTAATTGTTGCTTTATGTTATGGTAGATTTTGTGCCTCACACTTTTATTCAGTCGTGTACTCTTTTACTTGAGGTTATTAGTATATCGTCCATATTCTAGTCTTATCTTCTTTGATTAATATTTATTGTATTATCATTCACATTTTTTGTTGCAAGGATTTTGGGTATGTTTTTCTTCATTGTCTGAGGTCTTGTTATGTGATTAGCTAGAGGTACATATCTACTGTATTTGATTCTTAATTGCGTAGCTAGATTTCCCGGGTTGTACTATTTGCTTCCATGACCCCCGTTATTATATTATGTTATTTACTGTTTTTATTATTGTTATGTTCTCACTGGTCCCTTGAAGCCTACTAGGTACGGGTTACTTCTGCAGCCTGTACTCATACTACACTTGCACATGTGCAGATCCGAGTACAGGTTCTCAATTGTATTACTGCCAGCGGTTCGTGCAATTTACGTTTCTTCATAGATTCAGCGTGAGCTTGGCTTTTGGATTTTACCTGTTTTCCTTTAGATTTGACATTTCTATTTGATCTCCATGTATTTTGGAGACACAGCTGTACTAGATCTATTTTGGATTTCTGGTTTGTATACTTAGTGGTTCGTTTGACACTGATACCGGATCTTGGGTTATTTATTGATTTTTAAACTTCTGTATTTATTTATCTTATTATTATTGTTATACTTGTGCTTTCCGCATTTGATATAGCAAATCATTCGCTTTGGCTTAGGACTATAGGGTTGGTTCTCCTACTGGTGGTATAGTAGGTGTCATCATGATCCGCGAAATTGGGTCGTGACATATCGGTAGTTGGATCATGAGATGTCGAAGTGGGGATCAAAAGTCAAATCTTGGGTTTGTTCAACTCATTGGTTCCAAGTCCTATGTTGAGGTTGAGAGTCGATTCTTAATTATGGATTGGGTTTCAGAGTGGTAGTTGGTTGTCAAGATTAGAACTTGACTCTCGGGCTGAGATCGAGAGTCATATCCTTGTCGAGTTGGTAGTTAGTGTCGGGTCCAATGTCATTAGTATTTTTTCAAATTATATACCTTGAATAATATTTTCTTGTTGCTTACCGAACATTATAGAATAAGTAAGAAAACTACTTATTTTCCAAAAAAATATTTTCTAGTAGTAAAAATTAAAATTTACCAATTTTAAGTAAATAATCTATCAGACGAGTTCAATAACTATTGTCAAATTCTAAGATTCATTAGAATTTCTTGAAAGTTGTTCTTTCACTACTGAATGTTAATGATCTTACAAAATAAGAAGTAACAAATTGATTTTAATCAAGAAAATATAAGTATGTAGTGTTTAGTTTATGGGATTCTATTTCCAATTAGTGACAACTTGAATTAGAAGCTCTGATCTTTTGATGGTTAATAATTGTTTTTGCTCCAACACTAGTTAGACCACTATTATATATAACTAGAGAAAACCCCGCCCCCAGTTTCAACTAATCATGTCAATAAACAAAATAATAAGCTAACATGTGATATTTATTGAAAAACTTAGAAAAATACAGAGTATATCAAAGACTTCTCAATCGTACATTAAATTAGTTAAATCACCTAATAAAGTGTGTGATCAATTTAAAAAAATATATATTGAATTATGGATACACGCACAAAGTGCGTATACAAAACTAGTTGTTCAAAATTGAGGGAGGGGTTTAATTTTTAAAGCAAAGTTGGGGGTGAAATGATTTTCACCCTTTATTTTTATCAAGAAATGTATACTCACTATGAGGAGATTGTCCGTACTATGTGAAAGAATTATATTAAAGAATAACGCACTATAACACATGTTCAATTTTACTTTTTATTTAAATAAATTTCATCAACAAATGTTGTATTCTATATTTAGAATAACTTTATGATAATGTCTAATACTTTATTATGAACTTTTTCTTATTTGGTAAAATTGAAAAGAATTGGGGTAATTTTATGAGAGTTTTATGTTTATGAGAAAAGTGCGGAAAGAAACACATAAATGTGTATGCAAATGCAGAGTGTACACTCCTCCTCTGAATAAGACATAGGCACAGTGGGACGGAAATCATGAAGGGACTTTTCCCGTATATCTACTACTCTGTTGTGTACCCCTCTCCGGGTCGCATACGTACTTGGCCCAGGTCGTGTACTAAGATAACTGTTATAACCAATGTGCATGACTGAATGTTACTGCCAAGCACGTATCAGTGCAGACTCAGGTCTCAGTTGTCCAGCGTACAGGGTCTAAAATCAGTTGAAAACTTCGTATCCATGTCCAACTACTTCTGGGACTAAAATCATGTAATTGTTGATACTCAGTATCTGACATTAAACATAAGCTATGTGTGCCAGCAAGTTCATGTACCCAGTGCCAGGTTTTAAGGCCTGGACTAAAATAATAGAAAATAATAGTATCGGGAGCCCAATCGATAATTGGGTCTTAGGATAGTTTAAGAAAATTATAAAACTTTTTATTATAGTAAATAGTCTGCTTAAAAATCATTTCATATAAAGATTAGCCGATAATATCAAAATCTCTGTGATCATATCAAAAATATTTGTGCTCATTTTCATTATCAAAATCTCAAAGTACTGTAAGCCGCTGATACAAGAAAATAGGTCCTTAATGCCAATCAATATTTGAAAATGGGCTCAACATGGTGATGCATGGTTCCAAAAACATTAATAATGGGATCTTGGCCATAAAAAGTGGAAACCAATGTATAAAATCTCTGTAACACAATGATGACATGCATGTATGATATGAGCACAACCACAGTCAAGAATTATAGAATATCCTTCCATCCCTACACAAGCTCGGAATCACTATAACAAGCATAAATATCCAAATCGATGTCCGGGACTCATGTACATTACCAATAATCCCACCATACTATGTCCCAGAGTCAGTGTAGATGAAATGGTAATCTATAATCGAAATAAAACACTAATACGTAATCAAGAACTGGAATAAAAAAGTGAACAGGATTAAGGGTGCCAACCTAAAATTTCCAACCTAAGGATGCTAATCATTACTATAATTTCTCATCCAAGCCAAGTCTAAGATCGTAAGTCGTATCCTATATGACCTCCAAAGACTAGCTTGCAAATGCAACTTAGAAGATGTCCGGATTGCTCTAAATCTCCAAAAGTGTGCAAACTAGGTCGAACGACCATGAAACTAAAATAATAATAACATACACATTAATACGAGTCAAATGATACCCATAAAAGTATGGAAATAGCCAGGATAAAAAATGAGTCAAAACGAGCCTATGGGCCCGCGAAGCTGAAACTCTAAACAAAAGGTGTAAAAATATTCCACACATCATAGGAAACTCATACAAAAAACCTGAAGCTTAAACGAGTAAGAAATGGGCTTGAATTAAGGAAATGGAGTGAAGAACACACATGGGGAATTTGGAAAATTTTAGAAGAAAATTGATGAATTAAGGGTAGAAACTTACCAAATAATGGGGGTAAAGTGATTATACCTTAGTCCCTTCCAATCTTAACAAAGATGACCTAAAGTTTCATGTTCATCAATGGAGGTTTTAAGATGAAGAAGATGGGGATTTGGATGATATTTGGGAAATTTCTGTGAAAATCAACTAATAATAAAGGAATTTTTGAAGAAATAATGTTTTCCACTTCACTCAATATAATATATAAAGGCCCAAGAATTTTAATGGAGGATTTTAGAGGGTCTGAAAGTGAAAAGATGAAGAAAAATGGGGTTTAGGGGTATTTATAGGCATACCAACCCGCAAATTCTGATTTATCGACAAAATGATTGATTAGTCGGTCATTACCAATTTATCGGCAAAATGACCAATAAATCGGTCATGATCGATTTATTGGTCATTTTATCGATTCGTCGGTTGAACCAGTACCAGTAATTTCAAAACATTGTTTTTATCCCCTAAATTTATCTGGTTCCCATCTATGCAAATCATATATATGTTTTTTGAGTATAGATGGTATTTTAGACTCAATAGAGTCAACGAAATTGGCATAAGAATAACCTTTATGGATAATCAAAAGTTTCAATCGAATACTTTAAGTGAGATGTACATGCCGAAAACCAAACCAACACTCCCCCTAACCTAAACTCGACATTTCAGAGCTGATGGCACAGTCAGATTTTAAATTCCAGGCTCCGATCATATAAATCAACCGAAGTCAAACTTTTAAACTCCCATAATACATAAATCATACAAAATAAGATAAAATCCCAACAAAGGCTTCCTAAAACAAACCAATAGTTCGACTAGACCAAAATCCATATTTAGTAGCTAACGGAACTTTCAAAATTAAATTTTGAATTCGTTTCGACATATATTGATTGAAGTCAACGATATTAAAAGTTAAGGCTTTGAAACAGAAAAACAAATATAACAACCAAATAAATGACCTGGGAACCCAACCACCAATCATGATAAGTCCTAATTGACTTAGGGACACTACAGGAATGCTGATGCAAGAAAATGTGGAAAAAGTGAAAATCACTAGAAGGGTCATTACAATATCTATTACTAAAAAATACTTTCTTTTTCGAAAATTCGAAGAAAGGGGGAAAGAAGGCAGCACACTCTGAAATAGGGCCACAAATGCCACACAAGATCCGCTCAGCCAAACAAAGGGCTTCCTAAGGCAAGGGAACACATCCAAGAGACTCCAACTACTAGAAATTCAGAAGTCATCAATTTCCCAAAAATCACCAAACTGGAATAATCAACAGCTCTCATACAATTGCCAAAACCATTATCGAGACTAAGCAAATATTTTTGAAATACTCAAAATATATATGAAATAATCTCAAGGAGTCAACCAAAAAAGAACAAGATGAACTCCAATAGGAACCCGAGACTAAACCAATCATATACTACACCAACCAAGCATAAAACCAGAAATCACCAACCCACTCTCCACTAGAAGTCCAAAGTCAAAGCAACCATATTTTCCTGAGATTAATCCATAAATGCTCACAACAACCAGTCTAGACCACCAAAACCCAAGTATTCCAATAACCATCATCACCCAAATTAAGCCAAAGAAAAGGATGAGTTGGTCGCAAACTGTCAAAGCCAATGTCAACCTATAGTAAAGCATCGAAGCTGATATACAAAATACAAACCTGATATATGACACAATAACTAGCAACATCATACGGAATCAACTCAACTCATGAAGCAACTTAAACCACTCACCCATATGAAAGAGGCCAAACCGATATAAGTAAACACACCACCTTAACTAGTCAAATAACCACCAAAATAAATAACCCAACAATAAACTGATAACAGCCAAAAATAAAACATCTCAAAAGCAACAATAAACTTGCTAAACAGACTAAAATAACTCAATCTCGATGGTAAAACCTTTTATGAACCTCAATGCACATCAAACAACAATCCTCACCTGGATGGAACAGGTAAAATAATAGTCTTCTGCCATAGCTCAAACATAGTCCTCCCTAGTCAAGTCGACGTACAACCCATAAGAATTTTCCACTAGTTGTACAATAAGGTCTCAACGGGACTCCATCATCACGTATCTCAGTCACCAATACACAATTTCACCCGCAGTGGGAAGGGTACATCTGACCAACCAAATGATGCGTTCGTGGATAGGGTTCTAATAAAGATGGGGCTAAGGTGGAGAGAACCCTTATACTAACCTATATCCACCACAGATCCAAACATAAAGACCGAGCCAATCCAAAACAAAAGGTGGAATTTCGCAACAAAAGAGTAATCCAAAATTGACAAAAATTCCAATACCAACTGAATTCCACTACCTTAAATCAAAATATTTTGAACCAGAAACAAACCAAAGACTATCATAAACGGAGAACACTTCTCAATGCATATCCACTTCTTACAATCCCAACATAAAAGCAACTGCCATTACCATCAAAGATGCCACAAAAGTCAAAAGAAGTCAAACTTTTAAACTCCCACAACATACAAACACGCAAAATGAGATAAAGCCGCAACGAAGGCTTCCGGACACAAACCAAGAGTCCTTCTAGACCAAAATCCACACTCCGGAGCTAACGAAACTATGAAATTCAATTCCGAGTTCGTTTTCGGGGAATGTTGACTGGAGTTAACGATATCAAAAGTGTAGGTTTTAATACAAGAAAACGGACATAAACACCAAACAAACGATCCGGGAACCAAAACACCTATCCCGATATGTTGTAATTGACTTAGGCCGCTACAGAAAAGTTTTAAGATGCAAGAAAATACGAAAAACGTGAAAATAATCAGAAGGGTCATTACATGACCAAATGAGTTCAAATCTGTTCATTGATCAGAATTGAGAGGGTGCAACTGTGCCGAACTTGTCATTTGTATCCAGTAATTACACCTATATTTGACACCAAAAAGATTTTAAAAGTTGGAGGGTTCTTACAGAAATTAAATTAATGAAATATTTCCAACATATATCCTTGCATTGGAATTAGTTCAGGGTGAAAAGCAAGATTGCAGGCAGTAAGCTGCCTGGGGCGTTTGGGCTGCAAGAGGAAACTGTAGTACAATTATATAAGTTGAAATGTTCGATAAAATAGTCGAGGAGTTTGAAATATTTTAATCTTTTTTAGTGTTATATATTTTGATAATTAGAACTTCATTTTATATATAATTCACACTGAACGAACTAGATGGAATTAAAGCAAAGTTTGATATAACCAAACTAAAAAATCTAACTTCTAACACTCCGTCTTCTATTTTCGACTATAATGTTAAATGGGTAAATTTATAATTTGATGTCAATAACATTCTTTATCGTTAATGTCCAATTGGTTGTCATGCAGGAAATCTGTAATTATGTAACATGCAAAGAATTTAATTTGTACCTAGGAAAAAAATTAATCAAGTGTGCCCGATTTTCTTTATTAATAATTTTATTTATTATGAACATTAACATAAAATTATCTATAAAGTGATTTGATTTTTAAGAAAGATTACACTATTATAGTATAAAAATTAAATCTAGGATCAAAAGTCATCTCGTAATTGGAATTTGATGTGATTAATCCTTTTTAGAGTAGTAATTATATAACATAGTATCTATACGGCGTTGTAATTATAAAGACCTATTTATTTGTCATAACATAATTATATTTTTAGTTTTTTGGTTTCCCAAACGTATTTATACTGCTTAATATTTTAAATTTTGAAAACAAACGTGTCTACATTTGAAATAATATTGCTAGACTTTAATTTATCACCAACATTCTTACAAACTATTCTTTTAAAAATGTGGTGTTAAATAATTATATGTTTGTACACACTTTAATTTGTTAATATGAATTTAAATATATTATTATACATCTTACCCATAATTATACTCTAAATAAAATAAAGCAACAAACAATAGAAGGAGACCATTAATGAAGATTGGAGCTCGGCCACTGGCCCTTGCAAGTGCTGAAAAGTGAGTCATTTTGTGTAATTTTTTTGCACTTGACCAAAACAGATAGAACTTAACTAAACGGTCGTAGAGGAACATTAACCCTTAAAATTTTGTAATATGATATGGTACAACACAACACAATAGAATATTAATACTATACAACCATCCCAACAGATTCTATTTTAAATCTTTATGTTTATTAATTACTTGTGAAAAATAGAATTCTAATTAAAGTTGGAGTAGGAAACGAGAATTGATATTATTAGTTTTCCTATTGCTATCCCTATTCCTAGTTGAGTTGAACTGGGATTTGCACGAGTACTATAAATAGGTGTTACTACTTAGCAAAACAAAGAAGTACGAACGATTTGTTCATAGTTTGAAGCCTTATCTGAAGGGCATGGGGACTGAGACTTGATCTGTCTACAATCCCCACCTTTTCAGAAATAATTTCACTAGATGAATGGAACAACAGGTATGACCCGGGCTTTTTATTCTTGTCTACACATGCTATCTGTGTAGTTTCGTAGTTTAAAATTATTGGAAAATCACTTCTTTGTTACGTTGATCCAATGCATGAACGAGTTGCATATCATAACTACTTCATGTCTTCTTCAACCAACAAGCTAAGATTTGGTAAGTTTGGGGCTTGTTGAAGAAATTAGACTAATGAAATCTCTCTTTCGTGGTGTTTATAATCAATATTCCTCCCAGTTTATGCATGATGTATACAGCTATATCTTCAAGATTTAAAGCTTCCCCACTTTCTTCAATTTGCGTTATGATTTTAAGATCAAATTAGCATGTAAATATGAAACGGTTTTCACGTAGAAATTTAAAAGAAATCTTTATTACTTCTTGAGTTTCTTCACCCCTTCTTTTTCTTGAGAAATTAAGATGATAAAAGAGTGTATGTAAGGCACCTTAATGCTGCAAAGCTTACGCCACATCCTATTGCGGTTTGCGGCTGTCTGGCTTATGCCATATTGACACATATTTGTACGTACAAAAGGTGCAAGCATGAGAAACTTGG
>JBDJHY010141127.1:0-13196 GCA_039654485.1 Withania somnifera | reverse complement strand
TTATCATTAATGACCATGAGGGTCATTATATTTTACTAGATGAGGATCCCTCTAGATACATCTTCCCATTGTAATAGACTGCCCCACACTATATACAAGCACTATTTTGCAAATAAATCTCATTTCAGTAATCTTTCCATAACTGCCAGTTGCAGTACAAAAATCTATCTAGGACAGTCCACAGGGTGCTGTCTAGAAATAGTTGTCATAAGTTTGACAATCTTCGTAGCTTGTAATCCAAACTCTTCAGAAAATTCTATGGAGAAATTGAATAACAATTGGGCATTTATTACCCATTATAAACTTCATAGTTACTTTATTGTTTGTTTTATCACAATTTTTTGTTGAATTTTTCCATAAATATTTCCTTTTGAATAATGATTTATTCAGATTGTTGAGATCTCATGTTCACTGATAGAAAAAAGAAAGAGCTTCTTATATAATATTTAAGGCAATCCAAAAGGCTATTAGATACATAAATGAAATCGTATATGGTATGTGTATCGAGTAGCTTTTTCCTGAATCTTATATATGGGATGTGAGTATGGTGGAAAGCCAGGTGTCACTAACACTCATAAACTTTCAATTAAGGATTTTTCTCTGGATAAGTTTGGATTTATGACGTAGGTTAATCATATAATTACAAAAATACTATCAATCCTAGAAGTTTGACTAGGATGCAGGTAGGATAAATTTGAATTAGTTTGTTAAGACTTGCAAGCGATAGTTGAAAAAAGTGATACTTGATGTATTTTTTATAGTGTAGAATGCTTTGATGATGTTACATAGTAGGACAACATGGATTTGTCCACCAAGAAGTTTATTAGTTTCTTCCAAGATAAAGCAATAACATTCCCAAGAAGTAACTCAGTAAAACATTGACAATAGTTCCATGGGTATCGAAAAGGAATAGTTAAAGTATTAGTTTAGGTACCACAAATGAAATATTATTAAGTATCACCCTGTGAAATATATCCAAGAAAGTATTATTAAGTATCGCCCTATGAAATTTTTCCAGATCATGAACTAGTAACTGCTTCCAATTACGAAAAAATCTCAATTGTGTCAAACTTTCCATCTACCAGAAGGTTATATGTTGCTACTCAGTATTAGTTTTGGTACCTTCCATCCCATGTAGTTTACTCAATAAGTGTAACACCCCTAAAATTTAGCTAGAGTTCAAATCGTTTCTTGCATATGGCTTAACTTGCACCGTGAGCCTTAATGTGAGCCTAAATAATTGTATTCCTCTTAAGGTACATGGTGTCTAAATTGCATGTTTGTGAAGCCCTCACGATCTACTTTCCAAAGCAACAAACAATGCATTAAAATGGGTCTTTTGTAGGAAGTTATGACCTTTCTTTAAGGTCTTATAGTATCTCAATGATCCGTTGTGATTCCAGCGTATGTTTATGTTTTAAGGGGTGAAATGATGTTGTTTTACTTGTAAGAAATCTTAGTAATGGTTAGAAATCAATTCCGTATGTTAATGCAGGTTTTAGATGCTTAGAAACCTCCAAACGGTCAAGGTAGAAAGCCCAACACTTTAGCAATCTTGAAATATTGAACAATTTGTGTAGATAAACTATTAGCCAAGGGTAAGTATGACATGATCTATGTTATGCTGGGAAAGTTAGGGCGTTTGGAGTCGTGACACGGCTGGAATCACGTCCAAGACTTTTTCTGTGAAACTTTTTTCCCTTTTTGCAAGGTTAGTTATGACATTTCCCTTTCTAATCCTTAGTTTAACTACGTTATTTTAGGGTCTTTTAGGGTAGTATATTACATAGGATGTAATGTATTTTCTATACTATCTTATTTCTCCATACTTAACCAAATCAAAAACCCCAACTCTCCCATAATTAAAAAAATAAAAAAGATAAATGAGAATTTTTTTTCATCTTCTCCAAGGCCTAGGGATTTCCAACTTCAAATTGTCATGTATCCTCATTAATTGATGCTTATTAAAGCTTTCACAAAGATATGTGAGACTTTAACAGGTCGCCTTTCCCCCTGTGTCCAAACCCTTCCTTTCTAAGCCATGAATTTTGTAGAGAAAATTGGTAGGGTTTTCCGATTCACATTATACATTGCGATTACCCTTCCTTGCATATTCCTTGATAATAATTGAGTATTCATATGAATCTTACATGTGTTATTCAAAAGTTGTATGTCCCTTGAGTTGTAGTCAAGTGTAGGGTATTCATCATTGAAAGAGGTGAAATGTAAAGTCATGATATTAAATGAAAATATAAATTATCTATCTTAGAATACTCCTTGATAATTATATTTTTTATTGCCATCTCACATAAGTTGGTATGAAACTATAGGTCTAAGAGTTGAAGTATAAGTTGCATAGATTGCTTAGTAATATGAAGTATGGTCAAGTTTATGAATTGTAAGTCCTTGATGTGGACTCTATATTCTTTACCCATAAGTTTGGTAGAAATACCACGAGTTGCACTCCAGGTTTATGTTTGGTGATACGGCTCTGGGAAGCACATACCCTTCAAGAACTTTCACTCGAACCCAATCTAAGGAACTAAGGGAATCGTTAGGCATGCTCTTGAAGAGGGATGCCTTAGAAGGGCTTCAAATGGCTCAAGGAAAAGTGTACGACTTATGGGAGGCACAACCAACTAAAGGAGAGCATTCTGGATATTTGTGTGTCCCAAATTGTACAGTTGGTGACTGGGTGCGGGTTCGGTGAGGTCACTTGCACTAATGGCGGTGCACCCTTTTTACAAGAATTGGACATGAGTTTTTGTACACTGGTGAAATGCAATGCAGATTGGGTGATGCACAAAACTTTTTGGAGATGCATCTATGCACATAATGCAACACGACCCATTTATAAATACTTTCTTATTTTGAATTTAAATTTAATTTTTCTTGAATATTGATGATTGAAGACTTTGTCTCTTGTAATATATTAGTAATTGTGATACTTTGAGTGTTGAACTTTTTACTTTGAGATAGTAATCTCCTAGTGATTAGGAGTGAATTCTCATTGTTGGTTTTCAAATTATATTTTTAAATTAATCAAATAGTTTTCCTATTTATGGACTATCTTTTGGGTTAATTGTTTGTTAGTTTAATAGGGTTTCTATCAAATTCAAAATATAGAATAATAAAAAAGGCACCCAATCCTTTGTTTATCTATTATCTGATTTAGGATTGTCGAATTCCATCTATCTTCTATCTTTTTGCCATGTTTGGTATCAGTTTTTGTTAGATCCCTAACCGGGGTCGTATAATCTTGGTATAAGAGCCTAATCTAGGGACTTGTTATTACAAATTCCAATTCTATGCTCTTTAGAATCAAAATCTAAAAAGAGTTGAGAAATTCAAAAGGTTCAAATTTTTTTTTTGATTAAATTGAGTTAATGTGAGGCTTATTTGAGTTTCTTATCATTGTGAATTATTCTCCTAGTGATTTGGATGAAGAATTAAGACTTGAAGAGGTTGGATTGATTGGGTTCAAATTTTACCCATTGAAGACTTTGAAGCTTTGAAGTTTTAGAGAAAAATTTGCAAGTGGGTTTATTGTGTGTTGTGAATTGAGAACTAACGAGTACTGGGATTTTTTTATGATATATAAAGCATCTTCCCCATCAAATGTCACATCATTCTAAGCTGAATCAAAGAAGTTCCAAATTTGAATTTCACCATTGCTCTTTAAGTTCCTCGAAAAAGAAGAGGATGGATTTCAAATTTGGTTAATTAGACCTAAGAAGGGGAGAGAAATCTTTGAGAAATGTTTGTATGCAAAAGGAAGGTACTCCTATGAGCCAAAGAACCACGATGTACCATACAACTAATTTGCAATGAAGAAGAATAAATAATTTGAAGCAACTGCCGGTCAAGAATGACAAGTCACCAAATTGTCACTGCCCCAACGCCAACACAGTTAGCAATCCACTGATCTATCACTTAATACCCTAAATTTCAACATTCCAACTTGAGTTTCTGTTATTATTAGTGACATGAGTGTAAAAAGGGCAACATACAAAAGAGTTGGCAATCTTTCTTGCACGTTTGGCAATCCAAATAGATTTTTGTGCTTCGTGATCAAGTCTTAACTTCTTGTTTTAGTTTTCACTTCTCATAGTCTTATTTCTTAATTGTAATTACTTTTATTGACTCGTAAAATAGTTTACAACTAGTAATTTTTCTATTGGTTGTGAATTAGTTTTAGTGTTCTAATTTCCTTCGTGCTTTCTTTGGGTGCTAGTTTAGTTAGTTTCTTTAATTACTTCTTGTTTCAGGTTCAATTATTTATGTCGTCCTTTGAAATAGTATAAAATATTCCATTCTACAAATAATAGGAAAACAATTGAATTGGTTTAACAAAGCTAGTTGATACTTAACTTTGGGAATACACTTAGTGGTAGGTAAGATGATAGACATACATGAAACCAATCAATCTTATGAAATATTGGCTAACATTACGGAGAATTTAGCTGAGATCCTAAGAAAAATCAAGGAGATGAATATAAGGATATGAGGGGGGGAGGAAAGGATAGATAAGATGGAGGATTCTACTAGTGGCTGGTTTAGTGCAAGTACAAGGGAGTTATAAGGGGAAGGTTGTTGACCCATCACCTACCATTACCTAGAGAAATTCAAAAGATGTGTGAACCCTCCAGAATTTGAACCCAAAGCTTCTAACAACCACTCAACCAAAACCCAAATCCATTGAGAATCCAATGACCCAAAACTCCTCATCAAACCAAAACATAAATCGAGTTCTATGCCGGACCACATCCAGTGCTCTATATGAGTAACATGTATCTTTACCAAGATACACCCCACATCAAACTTACCGAGACAACAACTACCATAACCCATTGTACGATGGGGTGATTATAGGTGATCGTTGGAAGGAAAGATAAGATAATAGGACTAGAAATGGGTAAGTAGAGATGGAGATAGACATCAATACTATAGTTGCAACAAAGGCATGGGGAGGTAGGAAATTAGAATGTATCTAGAGGAAAAATACATCGGGATAGAGTTGGTCATAGCTGGCGACCTGAAACTATCAAGATCATGATACCCAAGTTTAAGGGAAGTAGTGACCCAGAGGAATCCTTGATTGAAAGTTACAAAGAGAAAGGATCTTTCTCACCAAAAATATTACCGATGCATTGAAAGAAAAGTATGCCATCACACAACTTGAAGGCTATGCTTCCAGTTGGTGGGAATCAAAGAAAAGGGATAGAGAGTCACAATGTCTATGAATTTCTTACTTGGAAAGAATTGATAACTCTCATGGAGGCACAATAGTTGCCTCCACATTTCTACCAAAATGTGCTCAAGCAAATCTACCTACTCAAGCAAAGGAACAAAGGATTGAGGAGTATTATTATGAGTTGAGAACTTGAGGATGAGAGATCATACGTATGAACCCTTGAAATATGAGGTGATTCAATTTGTGACAGTTTGAGACATGATATATTAAATCCAATGAAGTTAAAACATTATGAGAGTTTGAAGGAGACATTTTATGATGCTACCAAAATTAAAGAGGACTTGAAGGAGTACAAGTCCTCCAAAAACAAGATTTCTTCAACATATTTATGGAGAAAAAGTAGTGAAAAGTTCAAATTTTCATCAAAGTGGGATGCCTCAAAAGGAAAAGAGCAAGTGGGGAAAAACAAGGTTGATTACAAAGCCAAAACTTATAACAAAGGCAGTGATGAGGTAAAGGAGGTAATATTTTTTATCTTAATCAACTTTTCCTTTCTTCGATATAATGTTTTAGGTGACATGGTAGAGGATACATTGCTATTCAATACCCAAACACTAGGGCTATCATTGCCTTTTAAAATGGCTATAAAATCGAGGAAGAGGATGGAGATAGTGATGAAGATGAAGAAAATGATCCTGAGGCAAGCATGAAGATGGTTCAAATGATGATGAAGAGGATCGAGAGGAGGATAGAGCTCCATTGGGGGGGGGGTTATAAGGAAGGTTAGTTTCAAAAAAAATGAAGATAATGACCTTTTGGAGGTAAATAAGAATTTGTCTTGTGTTATGAGGAGGATCATAGGAGACATTGACAAGAAAAACCTTGAACAAAGGGAGAATTTGTTTTACTTTAAGTGTAAGGAAGGGGAAAAGGGTATGTGCCTTGATCATCGATAGTGGAAGTTGTACATGCATTGTGACTTTATCCTTGGTTGATATTCTTATGCTTCCCACAAAGGCTTACCTGAAGCCATAAAAACTTCAATGGATTAATGACTGTAGTAAATGAAGCTCCATAAGAGAGCTACCATTAAGTTCAAAATTGATAAGTACAAAGGATGAACTTGTGTTTGATGTCATTCTGATGCTTGCTTATCATATCCTACTTGGGAGGCTATGGAAATTTGATAGTGTTATTGTGCATGAGGAGAATTCAAATAAATATACTTTTACATTGGAGGTCCAAAAGCACAAGTTGACACTTTTGAACCTATATCAAGTGAGTAAAGAGTATCAGATCATGAAGGAGCTCCAAGAAAAGGATAAGGCTCTAGATGTTGATGGAGGGAACAAGGGTTCTACTCATGTATAAAAAAGTGGTTGTTGTGGAAAGGACCAAGAATGTGTCTTGATGGTGAAACAAGGAAGTGTTTGAAATATGTTAATGAGGAACACCTTCTAGTGTGCCTTGTTAGCACCTACTTGTTGGTGCATGCTAACCTAAGTGCTAGCACTTTGCCTAGTTTTATTTTTATCTTTTTCAAGATTATGGAGCTTTGTTAATAGATGAAATGCCAAAGGGTTAGCCTCAATTGAGGGGGATTGAATGTCAAATTGATTTTATACTGGATTCATAGATTCCAAATTGTCCCGCGTACAGAGTTAACTTGGAGGAGATGAAAAAGCTTTAATGGAAAGTAAAGGAACTTATTGCGAAGGGGTTTGTGCATGAGAACTTGAATCCATGTGTCGTATCATTCATCTTAGTTCCAAAAGAATATGGCATGTGGAGAATGTGTGTGTATTTTGGTGCAGTTAATAAAATTACCGTCAAATATAGACACCCAATTCGAAGGCTTAATGATATATTAGATGGGTATAGTGTTTCAAGGGTGTTTTCAAAAGTTTATCTCTAGAGCAGATACCATAAAAATCTGGATAAAATTGGGAGATGAGTGGAAAATGGCTTTCAAGACTAAGTTTGTGCTTTATGAGTGAATAGTTATACCATTTGGTTTGTCCAATGCTCCAAGTACTTTCAAGCAGATCATGAACCATGTATTGAAGACATTTATAAACAAGTTTGTGTTTGCTTATTTGTCATGACCCAAAACTCAAATCGTGATGGCGCTTACAATCCTACTAGTAGGATATCCCATCCCCCTTGGCCCGGAGCAACAAGAAATGGGCCAATAACAACTAACTAGTAGAAAATAAAGCAATAAGAAGTAGGATCAAATAAATATATATAGCAACAAAACACATTCAACACCTCCTAGGACTGGTGACTGTGACAAAATTGAGCTAAATACTTCAAAGTAATTAAAAGATAATATATATAACTACTCCAACAAGAGGTAAGTACAAAACCAGTATGCCTTGAACAGGATAAGGCAGAAACCAACACAACTGGAGAATAGGCCCAGCCCAAACTCTGGAGCTTACTGGCTCATTGAAATCAACCTGCACCCCTACATAACATGATCTCATCTCCTGAGATGACCACACTAGTATCTACACCATAAAAATGGTACAGAAGTGTAGCACAAGTACCAACAACACAGGGCACCCAATAGGCGACATTAGATGACCATGCTCAATTAAATACAAGTAAGAACAATGAGTAAGTAACAAATGTCAGAAGGAAAACAAGTTAAAATAGCATAAGAAAATAAGGTATAACAATACGAAAATCAACCAAGAATAACTAACATAAGACACAAGCCCATGGAAGTGTAACTAATATCCAGCTCAACTCAACCGACGAATAAAATAGGTAATAATAAGGGAAAACAAGAATACAAGCAGAAGGGTAAGCAATTAACAGATAAAATACAGGGGTGCCCTATCCCACCACTAGATACATACATAAAAGAAAAATTCAAAAAACCTACCTGACGCCCCATCCCACCGGTAGGCACAAATAGGGATACAAAACCAAGTGTGACTGCCCCAGTCAGCCCGCAAGGCACAAACAAGTGATAAAAGGATGATTCAAGGGGATGCAAATGTACTAACGCACTCATGAGGCCCCACCTATTAAGAGCCCTTCTATGGAGGTCTACGCCTTCTTAATACCAAATAGAGGGGTCGGCGCCCCAGAGTTCTGTGCCTCCTAATAAAATACAGGGTCCACGCCTTATTAGTGTCAATCAATAGAGTTCCCGACCCTTAGTGCCAACAACAGAGTCCTCAATCCTTATTGCCAATCAATGAAGTCCCCAATCCTTAGTGCCAAAATACCATGATATAACTCCGTAACATATATAATTTATGAAAACAATGTTCCAGTTATATATTTATGAAAATAGCCTATACTATCTTGGTTCGTGGAAGATCAAGTTATAAATCTCTACTTCTAGTGTTAGTTCAGAAAACCATCTTTTTTATTAGCCTTTACCCCCTCCCCATGTAGTACAATCACATAGAGGGCCTTGCCTGATCAATCTCACCATTGTATGTATGATCGCGGAAACAACCAAGGAAAATAAAAAACGTGCTCAAAGTATAAAAAAGCTAGAAGCCACCAACTAAGCACACATCTGATCCGAATGCGAATATCAGTAACCCAGCACCAACACTATGGTGATACAGCTGCCCCCTGCAGGCCGGGTATACTAAAAGTAGTCTATATCTAACAATAGCCCCCCTAAGGGCCCTAAAAAGGTAAAAAAAATGCAAAAAAATTAGAAGGAAACGTATATTAACCAACTATCCAACCACTAACTGGATGGAATCCAACAAGCATTTAATATGAACCCAATCTAAGAAGTAAGGAAAACCTAGCTACTTGGACATCAGCGGAGAGGTTTAGCAAGTCACACACATAGCCCAAACAACCTTATAAATGCCTAAAATAACTTGAAACTAGAGAAAACATGATCAACAGGTCAAGAGGGGAATTTTAAGACCCATAATGCACAACATATATCAAGTTGGAAATTGGGCCTGCAGGATGAAAAAATAAAATAATTATAGGGTCACGAAAGGCTTGGCTCAAGGAACGTGTAGTTCAGATTTTAGTTCAGTTGGACTACTGGAAGGTCCTCAATTGGCTAAGGAACGTTTTGTACTTTAGGGAAAATCAAGCATCTAGAGGTCACAGTATAAAAAAATAAGAACGTACCAGTAAAGTAGGTAACACCTCCCACATCATCTTACAAATGCTAAACTGACCCAATCACAACTAGAATTGAAAAATAAAACCAAGAATCAAGCAAGAAATTTCAAAGTTCACCATTAGAGCTTAAAACAGAGCTTTTGGGGAAGAAGAGACCTACCTAATTGAATAGGAATTGGTGGATAATTATTCCATAAGTGGTAGCATATAAATTCCTTACCTAGGACTTGATTTGGGTCAAATTTGAATCAAGGGGATGTGAGAAAATAAAGAAGGGTCGAGTAAGAATGAAATGGGAAAGTTAGGAAAATGACCCTTAAAACAACTGTAGTGATTGGCTTATCAATCAATAGTGCTGATAAATTAGCACCCTCTCATCTCTGAAGACTTAACACATGACCTATTTATTGATCAAAACTACCAATAAATCAGCATTTCCTAAATTGAACACCCCCTGTAGTGACCAATTAATCGGTCAGGGATACTGATAAATTGGCATTCCCTTCAGTCAAGGACACCCTGGTAGGTACCAATTTATCAGTCAAAGGTCTGATTTATTAGAACCTACTAATTTAACAGTACATGGACCAATTTATCAATCTGTGCTTGCACCCGAGACAACAACTTTTCAAAAGCTACCAACAAGTGATTGTAACGGAAGCGGGAACGAATTTCAACAAACTAAACATGTGCATAATGTGAAAATGACATTTTAGATCTAATAGAATTGTCGAGATGTCCATCTGAGGTCGTCTTTACGAAAAATACCCCTCAACCCAAAACCAACCAAAAGAAGCTATTTTCTAATTTTCCACAAGCATACCTAAAATGAGCCCGAACACCCTCGGAAGCCAACCAACAATCTTAATAGCCCAAACTTACCATTCTAGATGATGTAAGCATACAAATACCATTCCGACACTCCAATCACCATGCACTAACTTTGGGATAAAACTCATTTCTTAATAAATTGAATTTCCATAAAACAACTCAAACTCTACATGAAAACTCCAGGAAATGAACGAAAGGTCCTTCTAGAACAAAAACAATATTCTGGAGTTAATAGAGCTGTCGAAATTTGATTCTAAGTACGTTTACTTAGAATTTACTTTCAAGTTTCACTGTTTTAAAACTGAAACTTCAAAATAGGAAAACTGAGATAATGGGAAACTGAGCTACCAGGGCACTGAACTACCGGTCCCAGCAAGTCATAAATGACTTGAGAAAACTACCAGGTGTCTTTAAACACAAAAAATGCAGAAAGCAAGAGAATGTCCAAACGGGTCATAACATTATTTCGATGAAATTCTTGTCTATATCCATTCGGTTGAGGATCATGTTGAACATTTGAGATAAGGTTTTGAAGATGGGAGGTTCTTTTAATGATATTTGTTTAAAGATAGGAGGCTATACATTCCCATGAGTTCACATAGGGAGTTATTTATGAAAGAAGTAGATTTTGGCAGTTTGATGGGACATTTAGGGAGGACCAAGACACTTGATATTCTCAAAGATTAATTCTATTTTCTTAAATAAATCATAATGTTGAAAATATATGTAGTAAATGACTATAATTCAAACAAGCCAAGTCAACTTCCAATACCAAAGGTAATTATACTCTTCTTCCTCTTCTGGTAGTCCTTCGATGGATATTTCTACAGATTTTTTTGGGATTTCCTAGAACTAGGAAAGGAGAGATAGTATTTTTGTGGTTGTTGATAGTTTTCAAATATGGCCTATTTTGTTTCATGCCGAAAATATGATGATGTATCTCAAATTGCATCCTTGTTAGTTTCTCATGTTCTTAAGTTACATGGGTTCCTTTAACTATTATTAGTGATACTGAATCCAAATTTCTTAGTCATTTTTGAAGAGACTTTAGGGTAAACTTGGTATTAAGCTTTTCTTTTCTAATTCATTCCACCCTCAAATGGATGGGCAAACCGAGGTGGTTAATCAAACTTTAGGTAATTTTGTTTGTTGTACTATTTGAGGGTCTCCAAATTCTTTGGAAGATCATTTACATTTGATTGAGTCATATAATAGATCTTTTCACTCCTATATCAATATAACACCTTTGAATTATGTTGTGGATTTAACTTCTTAGTTCCTTTAACCTTAACCCCTTTGTCTAGTGATGTTGTTTTGAGTTTAGCAGCAAAGCAAATGGAAAGGGATATGTTTGAAGTTCATTCACAATTAAAATATATCATTGAATTAAGCTAGTCCAAGGTGGCACACAAGAGGAATCATGGCCGAAAGAGTGTGATATTTGAGCCCAAATGATTAGGTGTGGGTGTACTTCTGTAAGGAAAGGTTTCCACATAATGGAAAGGGGAAGATAAGACCGAGGGGAGATGGTCCTTTTAAAGTGCTCCAGATGATCAACAACAACACATACAAGATTAACTTACCAAGTGAGTATAGTGTGAGTGATGTTTTTAATGCAAGTGATATTTCATCTTTTGTTATAGGTGAGAAGTAGGATTCTAGGACTAATCCTCTTTAGGAATAGAAGGACGCTACAGCCCCAGGAATCACTTACCCTTCAAGACCTTTCATTCAAATCCAAACAAGGATCTATGGTAATTGAAAGCTATATTCTTGAAGAGGTAGACCTTGGAAGGGCTTAAAATCGCTCAACGAAGAGTGTAAAACTTAAGGGAGGCACAACAAAGTAAAGGAGAGTATTTTTGACATTTTTGTGTGACAAATTGCACAACTAGTGACTAGGATGTAGGTTCAGTGATGGTTAATTGCACAAAGGTCGATAGGCCCTTTTGATAAGAACTAGAGATGAGTTTCTGTATTAGGGCGATGCAATTCAGGTTTGGAAATCGACAGAACAATTGGGTGATACAACTATGCACATTTGGCAATACAACATAGCCCTTTTATAACTACTTACCCATTATGAATTTGAACTTATTTTTGCTTGAATATTGATGATTGAAGACAATGTATCTCGTAATAGATTAGTAATTATGATACTTTAAGTGTTGAAATCATCTCCTAAAGATTAGGAGTGAATTCTCATTGTTGGTTTCCAACTTATTTTGTTCAGTTAATCGAATAGTGGGATAATTTAAAATTTTAGTTATAAGTTTGACTTAGGTCAATATTCGGAGTTAGATTATTCTGATTCAAAATGCATCAATTTTATTAGTTATGGAACGTGATTTTGGGGTTAGTAGAACTATTATCTTGGGTCTCATGGAATTTTGATAAGTTCTGGAGAAGTTTTTTTAGTTTTGAATGTTGAAAACATAAGAGAGTTGACCAAAGTTAAAATTTAGTGATAGAAAGCTCGAATGGAATTTCAACAGTTCCATTAGATTCAAAATATGGTACTTAGTCTAGTTAAAGGTTTAGTTCAATTTTTGAGGCATTTAGATGAAATTTGAGTCATTATTTGAAAATTTAGAGACTCTTATATTAAGAGTTGACTTAGGTCAACATCTGATTGTCACGACCAGATTTCTTGGATCATGATGGCACCTACTATACCACCAGTAGGAGAACCAAACCCTGTAGTCCATAGCTGAAGCGGAGGAATACTACAATAAATGCGGAAGAATATGAAAAGAAATAGTAAGGAAATAAGAAGTTGCGGAATACACCCAAGACCCGATGTCAATGTCAAACAAACCACTAGTATAGACAACAATGGTAGAAAATATACGATATCCAAAGGTCTCCGAAATACAATGGAGATAATCAAAATAAAAAGCTAAAGAAAAACAGGATCAAGCTGCACGCCAAGCTCACCCTAAAACTCTGATCTGAGGAGGAACGAACGATCAGCAAGCTGAATCACGAACGAGGACCTGTACTCGGATCTGCACAAATGCAAGTGTAGTATGAGTACAAGCCGCCGAAGCAA
>JBDJHY010141116.1:0-13196 GCA_039654485.1 Withania somnifera | reverse complement strand
TATACTAATACAGAATCATGGAAATTTATGAAAATACCCCTTAGTAGAACAAGTCTAAGTTTTTTTATTGGGTTTCACGAGTTGTTACGACAACTCGTGGAATCACTTCCATGAGTCGTGGACCAGTTTGTGGTTCTAAGGCCTTGGATGCTCATTTGTAGGCCTCGTCCCATGAGTCACTTCACGACTCATGGGACCATTTCCACAATCCATGTTGTGACTCATGAAACGTGTTTAGCACTTGAACATCTCTAGACTAGTAGTATGAGTATTTCCACGATCCATGCAACCTATTACGCGAATTGTGGAATCAATTTCATGATCAACTGGTATAAAATTGGAAAGTTTAATAGTTAACTCGTTTAAATACATAAATCCAACCCGAAGGTCCCAGAACCTAAACAAAAGATCATTTTGGACCAAAAAACCTATTTCGAATATATCAGAACTAGCGAAGTTTTATTACAAGCAATAAATAATTGAAATATCTACCAAATCACACAATGAACCTTAAGTTTCACCCAAAAAGACTAAAAGTCACCGAACACCAACCAATCCTTCTGGTCCAATTCCATCACTCTAGTCTCCTATATGCTTATTTTTTTGGTCTATGTCCTATTTAGTTGGCTTGTAGCTTAACTACTTACCCTAGGGACGTATTGTCCTACTCGTGTGTCTTACATTGACTAGGTTAAACAAAGTACAAATTAGGTACAAACAAGGGTAAAAATGCCTGCTCATCCTCAAATATAAAGAAAGAGAACACCTGAAGTGTAAAAAATTGAAGATATCTGCTACATACGTCTGACTCAATCTCCTAAGTAGCTTCCTCATCTGGACGATGTCCCCATTGAACCTTCATAGAAGGTATCTCCTTGTTTCTCAACTTCCAAGTCTGCCTATCCAGAATAGTCACGAGCTCCTCAATAAAAGTCAATTTTGGACTTAAATCAATTGAATCCGATTGGATTACATGCAAATTGCCTTTCCAGCAATCGGGCGTAGAGATCGATATGATGATTAGTTTAGGTAGGAAGACCGACCTACTATGGGAACCTATTGGGATTATTGCGGAATGTACTTATGCAACATGAAAGCATGAATGCACGTCTGACATACTAGGTGGTAAAGCTAACTCATCAGCCACCTCAATAATGCAAGCAAGATCTCGAACAAGCCAATGAATCTAAGGCTAAGGTTGTATTTCTTTTCGAACCTCATCACCCTATTTATGGGTGAGTTTGAGAAACACCGGATTTCCTTGTATAAACTCCAAATCACGAACTCTCTTATTAGTGCAACTCTTTTTTCTACTCTATACTGTCAATAACCTACTCTGAATCACCTTAACCTTCTCCATGGCATCCCGCAACAAATTTGTGTCATTAAAGACCAGACCTTAAAAGCATCAAACCATCCAATCGGAGGTCTACACCTCCTACTGTATAGAGCCTTCAATAGTTCCATATGAATGTTGGAGTGGTAAGTGTTATTATAGGCGAACTTTGCAAATGGAAAGAACTGGTCCCATTGACCAACAAAATTCATCACACGTGCTTATAGCATGTCCTCCGACAGTTGAATAGGTCGTTTAGACTGCTCATTTGTCTGGGGTAAAATGTCGTACTCCTATCTAATTGAGTTTCCAAACCATTCTTCTTAGCTCTTAAAAAATGAGATGTGAACAACATACCTCAGTTAGAAACAATGGATATAGGAACCTCATGCAAACAAACTATTTGACTTAGGTATATCTAGGACAACTTCTTTGCTATGTGCTTCATCAAATTAGAATAAAATGTGCGGACTTAGTTAATCTATCAACAACCACCAATATCAAGTCAAATCCGCCTAAAGTTGTAGGCAAACCAACCACGAAATTCATAGTGACATGCTTTCATTTCCAATGAGGAATGGGCATCCTTTGAGACAAACCACCCGACTGCTGATGCTCATACTTGCTAACAATTTAAACATTTAGCCACAAAATTCACAATTTTGCTTCATCTCATCACACATCACCAATAGTACAGACTCAAGTCATGATATATTTTAGCCGCCCCCGGATGAATAGAATACCTCAAACGATGAGCCTCTTCCAAAATCAGTCGAATCAAATCACCCACTTGGGACACAAATTTGGCCTCTAATTTCGCAAAATACCCTCCTAATCTAGAATGCCTCTTTCACTTCACCCGTCAACACCCTATCGCAAATGATACCTTAACTTCTCATCCTCAAACTATCTCTTGCTAATCTGCTCGATCAATGAAGACCGGGTCTCTACAAAAGCAAGGATTTTTCCATTCTCAGAAATATGCAAATCTCACCAAACTATTAGCTAAGTTTTGGAAATTCCTAGCCAATGGTTTCTTTTACACTCGAATTAAAGCCAAGCTATCTATACTCGTTGGCTTCTTATTAAGGTCATCCGCCAACACATTGGCTTTTCGCAATGGACAAGATCGTTATATCATAATTCTTCAACATCTTCAACCAACTGTGATGCCTTAAATTCAAATACCTCTGACTGAAAATATACAGAAGACTCTTATGGTCAGTGAACACCTAAAAATATACCTCGTACAAATATGCCGCCACAACCTCAATAAAAGACCACTGCTGCCAACTCCAAATAATGCATAAGGTAGTTCTTCTCATGAGTCTCTAGTTTCCCCAAAGCATAGGCCACAACTTTCTTATTCTGCATCAACGCTCTACCTAATCCAATTCTCGAAGCATTACAATACATGGTGAATCCTTTAATAGGAAAAGTCAAGATAGGTGCAAAAGTCAACATATTCTTGAGCTTTTGGAAGCTCTACTCACACTTGTCAGACTACCAAAATGTCACATTCTTCGGATTCAATCTATCAATGGGGATGCAATAAAAGAGATGCCCTGAACAACCCTTTTATAGCATTCTTCCAATCCTACAAAACACCGAATCTCGTTCACTAAAGTAGGCCTTAATCATCCACGAATCACTTCAATCTTGGTTGGATCAACCATAACACATTTCTTCGACTTTACATGTCCCAAGAATCACACCCAACAAAGCTAAAACTCATACTTTAAAAACTTTGCATACAACTTTTCATCCATCAATTCTGAAGTAAAGTCCTCGAACACCAAACATGATCTGGCTTATTCTTAGAATATACTAGATATCATCAATAAAGATAATCACAAAATAAAATAATCAAGATATGGATGGAATACTTCATTAATAAATTTCAAAAATGTTTCCATGGCATTAGTCAAACCAAAAGACATGACTAAGAACATATAATGTTTGTATCGGGTCCTGAAGGCCATATTTGGGGCATCCGATGCTCTAATCTTGAACTGATGGTGCCCCAATCTCAAATCAATCTTAGAAAACAATGCTACACCATGTAATTGATCATACAAATCATCAATGTGCGGTAAAGGATTCTTATTCTTGATGGTCACTTTATTCAACTACCGATAATCGATACATATCCTCATAGATCCATCCTTCACAAATAATCGCAGCTCTCCAATGAGATACATTTGGCCTTGTGAACCCCTTAATACATCCTCCAATTGACTCTTTAATTTTTTTAACTCTGTCGGAGCCATTTGATAGGGAAGAATAGAAATGGATTTGATGTTGGGCTCCAAGTCAATGCCAAAATGAATGGGATTTGATGTCGGGCTCCAAGTCGATGCCAAAATAAATGTCCCTAACTGGAGGGATGCTAGAAATATCGGTAGGAAATGCATCTTGGAACTTTCTCGCATCGAGAACCGACTCTAAGGAAGGGGCATTTACACTAGTATTTTGAACAACCAAGTATGACAAATATCCCTTGTCATCCAACTGCTATATCCGATGAAAAGAAATAACCAACCCTCCTAGGATGGGAGCCTCTCGTACTCCTTCATTCAACTCTTGAAATATCAAGTATCGCTAAGGTACCAGTCTTGGCATAATAATACAAATTCACATGATAGGGTGAAAGTCAACTCATGCTTGAAATGACATTTGTTAGAATACGAGTAAGAAAAGGGATAATATATTGAATCCTACTTGAAAAAGGATTGTAATGTAGTATCCTACTTGGAAAAGGATTGAAATGTTGTCTATAAATAGGGTCTCAATGTAATAATATATAGAGAAAACAATGCAATAATATTCTTCTCTTTTATTTTTCACATGGCATCAGAGCATAGGTTTGGTGGGATGAATATGAAAATGGGGCAGAGTGATCTGTAGTGTAAGACTTGGTTTGTTTACCCTTGTGAGCTTGGAGATGCCTGCACAAAAAGAAGCTAATTGTGGGCTTTGATTGCCATAACATACTTAAACGACCTAGATGGAACACAATAAATCTCAGTGACTCATGAATCGTAGGGATAGACCAGGTGAAACTTAGTTCGGGTGAGAGATCGTTGTGTGTGAGAGCTCTAAAAGAGGTGTTCATCTTTCCTGATTTAGTTCTAACCACAACCTAATTGGTAATGATGAAGATTTTTGTTTGAGAAATTTTATTGGTGTGTTACTCTATGTAGAGGCAAAGATTTAATTGAGGAGATTCAGAGATGGAAACTCAAGCTGTTGAAGATTATATGAAAAAGGTGGAGCAAATTTATGTTGTTAGAAATTCAAGTCAAGGGAGAGAATTAATGGGTATTTGCCCTGACTTTGTTACCATAATAGGGTGTTTCTTTCTAGGAAAATAAAAATAAGATTATCTATATTTGACTAATATTTGTTCTTATAGGAAAATGTTTTAGACTCTATAATTAGAGGGTTCTTTCGTTTAATTAGGTAGTATCCACAATGTAGTCCTATGGGGTTTGAGAATGTAGTTTAGGGAGAGAATTTATGAGACAGAGTGTTATGGTGCCACTTGTGTGAACCTCCTGTTAGTCTAAGTGAAATGTGTGAGGTTATTTCTCTTGATACTTTGTACTCTTTTTTATATAGTGGATTGCTCATCTCCTCATGTAGATGTAGGTTGATTGACCGAACCACATTAAATTATTTGTATCTCGATTTGGTATATTTCTCGTTTGTTTCTTATTTTTGGCTATCGAAGTTTGCTTTTCTAGCTTCACATGACTCCTGGTTAATTTTGGTCCTATCAAGTGGTATCAGAGCCTCTACGATCTTGGTAGAGAATAAAAGAGCTTCCAATGCCGGTGAGCGGCTATTACCCATATATGCCGCCCATCTTGCGAATGATCATGTTCGCTAAAATTGGGCTACCATGGTTTTTTCTGGTGGTTTTATCATATCTTATATATGTAGCACTATGCATCTTTCCAGTGACTAGTTTCTCATTTTTTATTGGCGTAACACCATACATTTTTCTGGTGACTATCTTCTCATATTTGATTTGTTAACAATCATGCTTCTTTTTGGTGACTTCTTTCTCATATCTGATTTGTATAGCATTATGCATCTTTTCAGTGACTACTTTCTCATATCTGAGTTGTGTAGCACCGTGCATCTTTTCGGACTATTTTTTCATATTTGAGTTGTGTAGCACCATGCATCTTTCCAGTGACTCCTTAGATTTGATTTACGTAGTTTTAATTTTCTATAGTGTTGTGCAAAAAACAATACTACAAGAGGTTGAGATGATCCGTAAGTTTTATTTCAGTTTTTGATAACTTTTCAATGATAAATCAACTTTTAGACTCTGTTTACTACTTTATCGACACCTTTTCAGTTTATTCCTTTTCAACTGAGGTAGCTAGATGCCCTGAGTAGTCCTTGCCAGTTTTCTTGCAGATATCTTCACCAAATCCATCACTGGCCTCGTATTAATTAATTTGCAACAAGTTAGATACATATGACTTGTACGAACCAACTTTAGGGACTTTAGGGGGTATGTTAGAATTTGAGTAGGAGAAGAAATAGTATATAGAATCCTACTTGGAAAAGGGTTATAATGTAGTTTCCTACTTGGAAAGATATTGAACTGTAGAGTATATAAATAGGGTGTCCATGTAATAATGTTGAGATAACAATCAATAACATTCTTCTCTTATATTTCTCACAACATAAAAGTCTACCATTTCAAAAATGATCAAATCTACCCAAACATCATAGCCTGACAAAATGACAACACAGGGTTGGTACACCCAATCCACCACTAAAGAATCAACCACGAGAGTCAAAATACAAATAGGTGCAAGAAAAGAATCACATGTTAAATTAAACCCAAAAGCAAATTATATATACACAAATGAGAAGGTAGAACCAAGATCAAATAACATAGCAACAGATCGATGGCATACTTAGACGATAAGGTAGAACCAAGATCAAATAGCACAACAACAGATCAATGGCATACTAGGATGATACCTGTGATGATTGCATCAGGGGCCTCTACCTCGGGTCTACCTCGAAAGGCATAACACTGACTACGTCCTCCCTCCGGACTAAGTAACTTCTTTACCCCTGCCACGGGCGGCATCCTGAGATCCAACTCTACCATGTCATCCACCACCTCTAGCCTACAGTTTTGATGAACTATCGGCCTACCCCTGAGAACTTTGCTGAGCATGCCCCTGCCTACCACTGGGGCACACTCTAGCAAAATGGCCCAACTCTCTATACTCATAACATCCTTTTCCCTGATCGGAATACTGGAATTGTCTTGACAAACCAGAACCTCTAACATGACTCGAATAAACCGAATAATGACTCTTGGCTACTTAGCTAGAACTCTGACCACCACGACCACTATAACCCGAATGACTGCCTGCACTAGTCTACTCCACTGATATTGATGACCTCTGCCAGAAAAGGGTTAACCCCAAGATGATGAGCCACTGAAGCTACCTTGTCTACAAGTCCTCTTATCACTTCTCCCATAAGCATTATTACGAATATCCTTAAAGTGTCTAGCATGCATAACAATCTCCTGAAAAATGGCCCTAGTAACCACTAACAGTGCATAGCTTTGGCAAGCTTCCTAATCTGCTCCACCTCTTTCAGAATAATACTCTATAAGGCATACGTAGACAAGGCAAGGAATCTAGTATCATACTCTGTGACGGTCATAGAACCCTGCTGTAAGTGATCAAACTTATCCCTCATCCTCTCCCTCATTCTGCGAGATATATACTTTTCGAAGGAAGCCTCTAAAAATTGAGTCCATGTCAGAAGAGGTGACCCCGCTGTAACTCAAATATGACCTTCACCCGCTTGGCTGCCCTGACTATCTAAAGGTTGTATAGTCCACTCCTAAGAGTCAACTAATTCAAGGTTATGCAACCTCCCCTGACAACCGTATAAGAACTTATATGCATTATCTTTAAATGCACCAGAGAACTTGGAAGGACTCAACCTGAGAAATTTATATCACATATCTTTTTCTCCTCAATTGTCATAGTCGGCCTGTCCACCATAGGGGGAGAGATGAGTTTGACTAGTAATGCATTAATGCGAGGAGCCTTAATAGTAGCTGGTTGTGCTCTTGGAGTCTTAAAAACTGAACCGGTGCCTGATCTAGAGGCTAAACACCGACTTTTATCTGTAGGAGTGCTAGGTAGAGTCCTTGACTGTGTCATGCCCTCAAAAAGCTCAAAATCTAGGTCATGGTGTCCTGTAATACCGGGGCTTCTATATAACCTAGTGGAATGTGGGCTGGCCCCACTTTCTCTGGCTGACGGTGCACACCCTCGACCTCTAGCTCAGGGGATACCTACCTGTCATGCCCTTTTGCTGGTGCCGCGCCTCAAGCTCTACCCCTACCTCTACCACGACCTCGAGCCTTTCCTATACCCCTAGATAGATCCTCACAGTAGGGGCTGGCATCTACATCCAGTGTAATCATACGAGTCTTCTCCATCCTTGAGAGAAGGAAAGAGAACAACCAGATTTTAGAAATGAATAATCCGCACAATAATGAATCAAATTTCGGAAGTTTTCCTATGAATGTACCTTCACCTCCCAAAGATAGATACATACATCATCGTACTGGGCTGTGAGACTCTACTAGACATTTTGCTCTTGTACCCATGATACTGACGAACTTAGAGCTTTAATACCAAGTTTTCATGACAAAAAATTCCCAAGGGGTTGTGATGACACCTACCCCGCGCACCATGGCAGGTAATCCTCGATTAACAAGAAAAGTTACAAGCCACCAAGCAAGAAGAAAGATAAAATACATTAAATAACCAAATCACTAAAGACTTTTAAAAAAGAACCCGTAAATAAGCAAAAATTGAATATCAATACGACTCTTAAAATTTAGTGTCATGAATATAGAGCGACTCTAGTACATGAGCAAAATCCAAATGAAACTAAGTAATGTCTGTGAGAAATAAAAAATACAGAAAGTAAGGATAGATGAGGCTATGACAATCTCAAATGGTGGAAGCTCACCACAAATCTTGAAAGGAGATAATCTTGCGTAAGTGCCTAAATACCGGGTCTACTCGTACCTGGATCTGTATTGAAAGGATGTAGGGAATAGAAATGTGTACTGAATTGAATAAAATAAGCTAAGTACACCTAGATGCAGATGATTGACCAACAATTTATATGATAATTTAACAACATAAAATAAAAGTATCATGAACTGGTTAGTCCAACCACAAGTATAAATGATGAGAAGAAAAAAGTGGGATAAATGATGCAAATACAAAGTCGATGATGATATGCATGCCTATCCTATCGATATAAATCCTGCGAGCATATAAGCTACTAGGATGGGACCCATGAAGGCTGGCTAGACCATATATTTATCCTTTCTGAATTCAAATCGGAACTTTCGTAATCATGTCACTTTCCCAAACTCAAAACGGGATTAAAATCATGTCAATATCACATTTTCCAATATCCATTATCCGAACACGAATCCTAGACTTGAACCGGGACTAAAATAATTTTTCATTGTGCCTCCGCATGTAATGAATAAAAGTGTCATAATAATAATGATGAAATAGAGGCAAGATGCAAATAAGTAAGATCAAAATCTCTCAACCTTTACCATTCTCGAATAATAGGCCTATAAGCCGAGATACCAAATGGGGGATCCAAATCCCATCATAATAATAGCCTCTTAAGTGCATGACCTAAATCACAATGATAAGTTATTCCTCTTGTAATGAAATTCAATCAAAGCCCCACTCAAGCATCATAAATAATCTCACAAATATCATGAATCTCTCATTCTCCCCCGTGCCCATATCATACTTTATACGATAAGATCCTACCCAAGAAAAGTTAGAAGAAGTTTAAGTCATAACCTACTTCAAGGTCACAAACCCAACTCCATGATTAACACTGAGCTTTCCCCTTCTGTATGACCTCTGAACGCGCCCAATCTATCAAAAACACAATTTATCAAAAACAATTGCAATGTGTAAACACAAATTCAACAATACGCATATTGCATAATTTTTTTTGGGTCCAAAAAGCCGAACAAAAGGTGTAACTCTGGGCTCGCAATGCAAAACTAGAATTCCTTTCTAAAAATAGTTTACCCATAGCATGGGAAGCTCAAATCTGAAATTTCATCAAAATTTGAGTTGAAGTCACCCCTTAAAGTCCTAAAATTCATTTTCAAGTCTAAAAATCAAGGATGCTCAAATATGAAATTTCATCAAAATTAGAGTTGAAATCACCCCTTAAAGTCCCAAAATTCATTTTCAAGTCTAAAAATCAAAGCCCCAAATTTGAACTTGGAGAAATCAAGAAATTAGGAATGAAATCATGAGTAGCATTTAAAAGTATAAAGTATGGGGTTGGGAACTTACGCAATGATTAGATTATGAAATTCTCTTGAAATTGTCCCAAAAGCTCGTGGTTCACAATTCCAAAATGATCTTTTAGTGTTCAAGTTTCTAAAATGGGAAAAAATGACTTGAAAGGCTTTTATACTTTAAAATCATGGCAATTTACGAAAATATCCCTAATTAAAACAAGTCAAAATTTTTGAATTGTGTTCTATGTGTTGCTACCACGACCCTTGGAATGACTTTCACGAGTGATGGACCAACTCGTGGTCCACAAGGTTGGATGCTCACTTGTAGTCCTTGTCCCATGAGTCACTTCACGATCCATGAAATGAGTCCAACACTTGAACATCTCTGGACCAATAGTACGAGCAGTTCCACTGTCCGTGGAACATATTCTACAAATAGTGGAATCAATTTTCAATACCTACTGGCAAAAAAAAGGAAAATTTAACAATTAACTCGTTTAAACACACAACTCAAAGACCTCGAACCCATATGAGAGATCGTTTTGGAACAAAAACCCTTCGGAACTAACAGAACTGGCGAAGTTACATTCCTAGGTATGTATCATTAAAACATCTACCAAACTACACCATGAATTCCAAAAAACCCCTCCGGTTTCAATTCCAACCACTTTAACATGTTAACAAATCACGTACAAACAAGGGTAAAGACACCTTTTAACATGAATACCAAAGATGACCTAGAGGGTCACTACAGTACTTCTTGACCTAACCTATCACATGAAATTCTTTTTTCTCTTGAGGAAACCTAAACACCAAAGATGACCAACTAGTAATTGGTTAGTATTCATTCATACTAATTAATAACTAGTTTATTCTAAATTCACTTATTTTATACTTAGTTTTCTTCTGAGCTTCTCATACTTAATATCATAGTTTTTTCTTGATTCAAGCATGGTCTTCTTTAGTCCATTGGTTGTGTCTACAAAGATCCATTCTTCCATAAATCTAGGGACCTTGAGTTGGTCGAGCAAAGCTAGTTGACTATCAACCTCAGGAAGAAGCCGTAGAGGTAAGGTGAGAGTTCTTATATAAGTGACGTGGGACCCTTTTCTACTAACCTCGTGTGCTAGTTTTTCAGGTGCAATGTGACAATACCTTGAAACAATTCAAGAATGGGAGAACTACGAAAAAGTAGCAGAGTTCATGGGTCAAAAATTTCAATGAATGAGTGAGGTTCAATGGAGTGAACAAGAGGATAGATTACATGCAAAAGCACACGGGGAGTTGCAGAAACACATAAGAAGCATAAGGAATTGGATGGTAGAGGTTGAAGAGAGGCTAAACGGAGGAGTAGGAATAGAGAGGACTGCCTCGCATGGAACATGATGAAATTCGAGGTAGGACTCTAGAAATATCTACAACCATTATCCTGGGGCAACTGAGGGAGATAAACCAACTCCAAAAAGACCAAACCCAATTTCAAAAACTAACCAACTTCTAAGAAAACAACCCTTCCCACTTTATAAGGCCGGAAACTCCACATTCAAGTCACCAACCAAACTACCCGACACAAAAGAACCTATATTTTCTGTCTAACCAAGTTTCCTACAATCCCCGTATCAAAATGATCTACATGCATCCCTGCATGTACCACAAGTACCTAGCCCACAACTAACCAATCCATATACCTATACACCACCTGGATAATACCAATACCCCTACTATAACTCCTTTATATTTGATTATTGTGATAAAGGATATGGCTATGGTGAGTACCCCAGAGTATCCCAAGATATAGGACATAAAGACCATAGAAGTACTAGAGAAAGATGGAGAGTGGGAGGCCGTGGGTGAAACCAAGGCATGGGATAGCATGAGTATGGGGATAGAGGAGTTAGGCTAGGAGAGTGGGATGAAAAATATGGTGGAAGGGGTGAAAGGCAAGTTGAAAGTGGTGATCCGGATCAAGGTATTAACATCATTAAGCTCATTTTTCCTACGTTCAATAGAGGTAGTAATCTGGAGGAATTCCTTAAATGGAAGCTCCAAATTGAGAGGATCCTTCAAATATTTCTCACTAATAATGTGTTGGAAGCTATGAAGACTAAGTACGTCATCACTTAGTTTGAGAGTTATGCTTCGACTTGGTGGGAGGCTAAGATTAGGGAGAGAATTATGAATTACAACTATGAGTTGCATACTTGCATAGAGATGCTATCCCTTATAGAGGAAATATTTGTACCTCCCAATTATCATGAGGATTTTCTTAAGCGGGTGTATGATCTTCGATAAGGAATAAAGAGCATTAAGGATTACTATGATGAGTTAAAAAGATTATGGATGAAGGCCAAACTAAAGCATCCTATGAGAAATGGTAATAAGGTTTACAAATGGGTTAAGGAGTGACATGGCTAAAAACTATGACAAATTGAATGCGACCTTTCATGATGCCACCAAGGTTGAGGTGGATTTTAAGGAGGAGAAATCTTACAAGGCTAAAAACGCTTATACATCTTGGAGTAAGGGAAATGAGAAATGGAAATCGTCCATGACCCAAGACACATCTAATGTTGGAGGAAAAAATTTACAAGCAAAGAACTATTTGAAACCCAAGGGAGACTTCAAGCCAAGGGAAGGTAACAATGCTAAGCCCTTTCCTAGACTTTCTACTATTCAATGCTTCTGGTGCCAAATATGAGGGCACGTTGATAGTGAATGTCCTAATTAAAGGTAAATAATGGCCTTCTAAGGGGGATACCAAATTGGTAATGAATATGAACAAAGTAAAGGAACTAGGGGTGATGATCTAAAATGTAAAGAAGAGGATGGATCCCTAGGGAATGTGGATGATGTTATAAAGGAGAGGCCTACTTTTGGTGGGGCTAATGAGGAGGTTAGAGACTTTAATGCATAATGATGGTGATGATCAATTGCAAGTGAATGTCAACTTTTCATTTGTGGTAAGGTGAATTATGGGGGTTGTTTCTAAGGAAAATCTTAATCAATAAGAGAACTTGTTTCATGCTAGATCAAGATTATGAATGAAGTTTATGCCTTATTCATTGATAGTTGGAGTTGGACCAATGGTGAGCCATGCCTTGATTGAACATTTGAAACTTCCTACGAGAAACTATCCTAGTCCTTACAAACTTTTATGGCTTAATGAGAGTGGTAAAATGGAAGTCCTCAAGTAAGTGAGCCTCCAGTTAGCATTCATAAGTAACAAGATGAGCTTACATTTGATACTGTACCAATTCTAGCATGTCACCTACTACTTGGGAGGCTATGGAATTTGATAGGAACGTCATCCTTCAAGGGACGACCAACACGTACTCCTTTGTATTTGAAGTTCAAAAGTATATTCTGACACGATTGACTCCTTACCAAGTAAGTGAGGACTATTGACTTATGAAAGAGCTCAGGGAGAAAACAACGGTGATAGTGGTAGGTGAAGGGAGTGAAATCCCCAAGAATCAAGATCTATACATAAACAAGGTA